>DWEO01000161.1:0-11214 GCA_018245995.1 Pyrrhopyge telassa croceimargo
GTATATTTTATTCACTAATGGTGCTGTATTACAAGGGTTATTTTTAATTTCAATTCTCGATCTAAATAGATCGTGTGAAATCCACTAGAAAAAAACTGCGATGTTGTAATAACGATAACAAGCGAAAACAGCGACAGTTAACAACGACTGTACGTGACGGGAAAAGAAATTCGATTAAAATATTTTTCGTCTTGTTCCTTTAATGATTACGTTTGATAAAGTTGAAGAGGGTAGATTTGAAGAAATCTCAATAATTAGAGTGTTTTTATTTTTTTAACGGAATCAAAATTCAATCTTATTCCACGAATAGTCGTAGTTTTTTCAGAAATATATTTTTCTTAAGGCAAATTTGCAAACTTAAATGTTGTACTTTTAGTCTAGGTACCGACGAACCTCTGCATATACCTATACATAGTATAATATAAACTGTCGATTACTTTGAGACAAAACTTAATTATGTAACATATAAAGCACATTTCCAGAAGCCAAAAGATTTTTTATGGAAGCTACAAACGAAGTTGATCTCCACAAAGTCTGGCCGAATATTCCAATATATATTAACTTTACAAGATCTGAAGGGCCTTAAGAGCAAAGTAATTGGATTTGAATTCCTTACGTCGATAACTAACTTACAAAAATAATTTCTACGAAATACGTGTTAATGGCGCGTTTCGGGCTATGGTAATTTATATTTATTAGCATAAATTAATACATCTGGCAATACGCACGCCGAGCGTACAGCATGTCACGTCTCGTATATCATGTCATGTCGCTGCGCTACGACAGCTGTGATAAGTGACATGTGTGTGATGTATTGCATCTGATTCAGTGAAGCGAAAAGTTGGATTCACTACAATATCGCTCAATACACGCTAATGACCGTAATATACCGAGATGTATCCTGCTAATCGGATATTGAAAGGCAAGAACGTTGAAAACTAAACATGATTTGTTCCAACAACTGATTTATTGTTTAAATAGGCATAGCAGTACTATACTTTGAGTCGAATCGTATACGTGCAAATGTTTTATCATGTAACGTAACATCACGCCTGTAATCCCCGAAGAGGTAGGCAGAGGAGTGTAGTACTACACTCCCATGTTCCACCAGTTACGTTTAGGTCCCATTATGTAGTAGGTGGTATGCCTATTGCCATATATCGGGAACAAATACTACTAGAAGAACTACTATAAAATCTAAATTAGAAAATCTAAATCGAATAGTACCCGATCCGGGAATGGAACCCAAGACGTCTCGATTGGCAGTCGCGCTTACAACCAACTAGACAAACGAAGCATTCATGTATGTTTGTATACTATAATATGTACATACGTACATAAAAGTATTGTGTAGAACAGTTTTTTCAGGTGCCTCATTTTAATTTTCCGCAAAGTAATCACACATACGAGTATGCAATAACCACGAATTGGAGCACTGCAGGCAATTCTCACGAATTAAAAAATCGGACGCGAGATTGTTAACGAAAATTTATTACGTGTTTGTTTAACTCATAAATGAAATGACTCCCGGTCGCATGCCGGGATGCAATTTAATTTCAAAATTTGTATTGCTCCACACTGTCAACCGATTTTTTATGTTTTGATAGTATCAAAACATTATTATATATAAAATGTCGTTATATACAATTGTATATATAAAACGTCAAAATATTGAACAGTTTCTTTCGATTCTCTTGTTTTCATTGAAGTTGGACTCTAATTTTCCTTAAGTGGAATTTTTCATGTTACTGTACCAGTTTCAGTTACTCGTATAAAAGTAATAATTTATATGCTCAAGACCATGATACTGTGTAAGGTGTAAAATTTTCCAAGATATTGAAAGTTAGTGTGAAATTCTGCCCCATCCCATATCTCCTACATATAGTTTTTTCTCTTTTAAAACCGCGGTATAATACTAACATACATACATTGTCTACAGATCCATCAAACGTTAGGCGATATTAAGAAACATTTGTGAAGTTTCATGTGCATGATTACCTAAAGTATCTACCTGTGATAAAACATATGCTAATCACCGTTAAGAAAGTCTTGACTTTTACAATGCTGGTGTATATTTCATAACGTGCTTCACTTTGCATAAAGTAGCTCGAGACCATTGACATTTGGTAACTACGGTAAAGTGGTTCGCGGATGAAAATACTGCATTTCGAAATAGTCGCAGTGCAATATTCATCATATTTGGGCGCTTTATGCATCTGAACAGTTTGATATTTACAATTCAGTGCTGCTTCCGTAAGTAGTACCTAATCATCATATTTCATATCATATCATATTAATAACATTATAAAGCGGAAGAGTTTGTTTGTTTGTTTGGTTAAACGCGCTAATCTCAGGAACCACTGGTTCGAATTGAATATATTTTTTTGTGGTGAATAGTCCATTTATTGAAGAAGGCTATAAGCTATATAAAATCACGCTGTGACTGATAGGAGTGGAGCAGCAATGATAAATGTTGCAAAAACCGGAACTTACTTACACGGGAAAACTTTGTGACAGACTGATTTCCGCGCGGGCACTGCTAGTTAGTTAATAAAACCACCAAATCATATTGTCATGTAGCTGTTTGTCTTACAATATTTTTTTCTTTATGGTATACAATAGAATATTATTTTTAAGAAAAGTAACATTATATCTGTAGTCCTCGAAGAGGTAGGCAGAGGAGTGTAGTACTACACTCCCACGTTTCATCAGTTACTTTTAGGTCCCATTCTGGAGTAGGCGGTGAGCTTATTGCCATATATCGGGCACTAATCCAGACTCCGAGCCACTACTACAAAATCTAAATTAGAAAAATCTAATAGTACCCGACCCGAGAATCGAACCCAGGACCTCTCGATCGGCAGTCGCTCTCGCAACCACTTGACCAACGAGGCAGTTGACATTATTATTAAGTGTTACAATTAAGGCGTTATCTAACAAAGAAACATTGTAAATTGCAATCGATTTATTTTAACAAAACTGTCTTATAATATTACCTTGTTTTGTATTTTGAGTTTTACTTAGAATTATTAGTTTGACACAACATACACGTTGAATTTACGAATACAAGATCCATTTTATTCATTTGTTTAATCCACATCCGCCAAATGCATAGATTCTCGGAACTCCTGTTCCGCTACACTATCATAGGTTTTTCCGTCTGCGTGAATCCCATCCAAAACACTCGCCATGGTGTTCTTTAGAGATCTATACAACTCCAACGCTTTAGCGCACAGCTCTCCTTCAGGGGAATTCCCGGGTTCGATTAATAACATTTCTAATGACCTTTTCAAATATCTTTCCGCATTAAGCAACTCTTCCTGAGAAAGAAGAGAAGTACATTTATACAATTATTATTGGTAGAATTAGCATTTCATACGAGTCTACTAAACTAAACGTAATGTCACGCCAGTGTCTGCCGAAAAAGTAGGCAGAGGGGTATAGTACACTCCCATGTTTTACCAGTTACGTTAAACGACCCAAGATGGAATATTACCATATAAACTGATGCTGTTATTTCTCGGGCATCGAATAACTTCTTCGCCAGTTGCACCATGGTTATATGCAATTCAAATAACGTAATTGCTGAAACAAAACGTAACACCTTTGTCAAGTTTCATGTCATTCTATGCTGTTCTCTTTTACCCAATTAAATAAACCAATTTACATCAGTTGCTCAAGAACTTACAAAATTCACATTAATAACAAAAGCGAATAGTCATAATTATAATTGCAATTAATTGTCTAAAACGTCCAGCGACGCTGGCAGATGGTAACACTTTATACAGAATATTATGAATAAACACCTCTATAATATAACTCGATTTAGCACTAAAACTGTCTTAAAATAGTTGAAGTTCGCTACTTTACAAATATCGTTTTATCAATTCTATCTAAAGTAATATTTAATAAAAAAAGGTTGCTGAAATCATATGAATGATGAAGAGGTGCACCTTTCGTCCTGCATATGCCGGGGGCGATTTTGTCCAAAACAGGCAACAATTCCTGACAGAGTTCTATTTTCCGCCTCATCATTTTCTTCGTCGGCCGAGGTTCTCTGTTGATCGTATCTCTTAATACTCCTGCAAGACGCTGCTTGGCATCCAACAGTAAGTAATGATGTGGTGCCAGTACTAGTGTGACGTATTTTATGAACTCCTCCAGCTCTTTTTCATCTTTTTTGTCTGCCAATTAAAATAAATCTGTTAAAATAATTCTGTTTTATATAATATATTCTAATCATTTGGTTTATTCTGATCATATAGATTCATCATCATTATCATCATCAGTCTATTTTTGTTCACTGCTGGACATAGGCCTCTCCAATAGCACGCCACTAAGCTCAATCTTCAGGATAAAATAATAAATCAGCATAATCTTCATATAGATTAGTACATATTCATTCCACTAGATGACAGTACAAGCATGCGTAACAACCGAAATCATAAACGATTGATGTAATTGAGAAAAGTACTTCACAAACATACCATCATTTCATATTTTAATATGTAATCGTTTGGAATGAATACCAAAATTAAACATAAAATAATATAGAACTACTTACTTATAACTTCTAATTTATCAGAACAACATTTCACCTTGTACTCAATCCCAGCTGTCTCAAATTCTTTTTTGCAATTATTGCATGTCCAAACATTGTCAGTGTATGTGACATAACCAGTCTTGCAGTCAGCACAGATCACGGAGCTCATATGAGTGGCCATTTCTGTAGGGTCCGAACATCTGCTGCATGTGCATTTGAAATACTTGCCCACTAATAAGTGTTGCTGACGCAATTGAGTTCCCTGTGATTGAACATTTTAAAACGAAATTTTAGTTCTTTATGTGACTGGTATTTTTACATAGCAGTTACAGTTTTATTTGCTGCTATCTGACGGAATCTCTAATGTAGCGTATCAATCCCCCATTACCCCTTACGTCCTCCCAATACCGCCTAACCCTCCTCACCTGCCCTTTCCACTCATACCTACCAAATAAAACAAAATACTTACTTTCAAAGGATCCGTGTAGTTGTAATATATAATATCCCCTTTCTTTATATCTGTGCTAGCGTGGCACACTAGGACGTTGTTGTCGTTGATCGCGATGTGTGTGTTGCTAGTACAATCGTGGGCCAAAAGTGCCGCCTCCAGGTACACCCCGCGCAGTACCTCAGCGCAGCCAATGGCCGGAATCGGCGGGCCTCGCACTTCGAAGCTGTTCACATCAATAACAGCACATGTTTTCTGCACCAGATTACTGTCTTTTTCATCGTCGAGCAGACCGAGTGAACTGATGAACTAATAATATAATTTGATTTTAACAATGTATTACAATAATAATTAACATAAATGTAATATATTGGGACAATTTATAGATGGTTATTTGATCTTCAATTATGCAGAGCCAGCCAGTACTATAGTAACCAGACAACTGATAAATTACATAGTGAAATTTCTAAATATTTACTTTACAAATACACTTGTTTTACTTGAGAATCGAAGCCACAACCCCCGGCTCATCAATTAGTATCAAGCTAGTACTGACCACTGGAACAATTGCTAACATTATTATCCCTGTATATTTCTATGACACCGAAACACCAGATCAGTTATTGAGGTATTAAAGTCCTACCTTTACGGTATTTTCGTAATATTGCCACACACTACTTTCCCGTCGCTCGTCCAAATGTGTTTCTAATAACATGAATTGTTCCCACGCTTGAGGGTTTTGGTCTTTCTTCAACAGAGCACGCAGGACCAGTAAAGATCCTACATTTTGCACCATAGTCATTGGGCTCAACCCGATATTTAATTTCAAATTTCTAAATAACTCGCATTCAGCCTTATTATGCCATACTGAAAATTAAAATAATCACACATAGCGATTGAATTCATTATTAATTCATTATCATATATTTTTTTCTCGATTTAATTCATTTTAATTAAGTTTAAAGTCAAAGAGCAAAGATTTGTAGCTACCTACATCGTTTTTATCTAGTAAAAGGTTCCTATTCAATATATCTATCTGTTTTCTTTATCTATTATTTTACTTTGCTATTACTTTTCAATAATCAACCAAAATGCACTAGCTTAAACATCATTCGTAAATAGAATGACACTTGGGAAATCTGAGATATGACATTCTAACATTTAAATTATAATATGTAAAGCGTCGATTATCCGAACGTCGCTAAACCGAACGACCGCTTATCCGAACTCCCGACTCACGCGTACTACTCCCGCCCGCGCCCCGCGCTCTTGTTTTGACTTGTTAGTTGTATTCGTATTTTCGTATGTTATTTGTGTTTATTTTGTCGCGTGAAAGTAAACACTCGATTGAAAATGCCTAAACGTAAGCGTGTTGTCCTTTCTATGAAAGATAAATACGAGATTAATAAACGGTTAGAGGAAGGTGAATCTGCAACCAAGTTATCTAATGAATACAATGTGGGTAAGTCTACGATTACGGATATAAAAAAACAAAAGACGAGCATAAGTAACTTCATGTCCCAGCTTGATTCTTCTGACGGATCCACAAGTCGTAAAACGATGAAATGTGCCTCAAACACGGATTTAGATGATGCGGTATATAAGTGGTTTACTCAAAAAAGATCCCAGGGTGAACCTATTTCTGGTCCGATTCTGTGTGAAAAAGCAGTTCAATTTAACGAAAAACTCGGAGGTCCGTCCAATTTTCAAGCAAGCACAGGCTGGTTAAAACGATTTAAGTCGAGACATGGCATTCGTGAGCTACAAATACAAGGAGAAAAACTGTCTGCTGATTCATCGGCAGCAGATTCATTCAAAATCAAACTAAGGGAGTTACTGAAGGAAGAAAATTACGCCCTCGAAAACGTTTACAATGCAGACGAAACTGGGCTCAATTGGAAAGCTTTGCCACAAAAAACTCTTGCGTCACGTCGTGAATTAGCAGCACCTGGACCTAAAATAAGCAAGGATCGTATCACTGTCTTAGCTTGTGCTAATGCTACTGGCAGTCACCGATTGCCCATGCTTGTCATTGGTAAAAGCAAAAAACCACGTTGTTTTAAACACGTTAATCTGTCTGCGATGCCTATCGTTTACACTTCACAAAAGAATGCTTGGATGGATAGTACAATTTTCGTGGAATGGTTTACAGAAACTTTTATACCCTCTGTTAAAGTCCATCAATTAAAAAATGGTAAAAGAGAGAGGACATTATTGCTTCTTGAGAAAGCCCCAACTCATCCATCATGTGACATCTTAAATAAAAAAGACGATTTTATAAAAGTCATGTTTCTTCCACCTAATGTGACTTCATTATTACAGCCCATGGATCAAGGCGTTATTGAGACTTTTAAACGGTATTATAGAAAAGAATTGTTACGTAAGTTACTTTTGGAACAAGAAGAGGAGGGAGAAGAAAACCTGATGAGAAATCAAAAAAAGATTGATTTGAAAGACGCGTCGTACATGATCGGAGCAGCATGGAACAGTGTAAAAGAGCAGAACTTGAAAAAAGCGTGGAATAAAGTTTTATGTTTAGTGGAAAATCCTGAAAGTGAATATGTAAATGAAAAACAGGAAGATATGTCTGAAATGATAGACATGTTCAAAAACCTCGATTGCGACGAATGTGATGAAGAACAAGTTCGACAATGGATGGATTTCGATGACGGTGATCCCGGGTACCAAATTATGCAAGATAGCGAAATTTTAGACCTCATTAATAATAAAACTGACACCACCGCTAGCACCTCATCAACTGCAAGTTCAAATAATGAAGATGAAATTATAATTGGTGCTTCAGAAGCGTTTACTTGCTTAGATATTGCCTTGCGTTGGTTTGAAACACAAGCTGAGAGCGACCAGTATCAATTATCTGTCCTTAAAAAAATACGTGACCTAGCCACTCGTAAACGTGTAGGCTTGCTTCGGCAGACAAAAATTGAAGATTTTTTTAAGCGTTAGTAATTACTAACGCTTAAAAAAATCTTCATTTTCGTCAATAATGTACCTAGCATACGTTTTTGTTGATAGGACCAGCGAGGCAGTAAAAAAGGTTTCAAGCAACTTCTGAAATATAATAATAATACACGCAAATCTACAATGAAAAAAAAGCTAAATAAAAGTGCACTAGCAAGTAACGAAGGTACAGAAGGACAGACCCGCAGACACCCAACATTCTCGCTACATCTCACTTATTCGTGAAAGGGTTGGTAAATTTAACATAAAAAAAGCGCGGGAAAATATCACCCCGAATAAAAACAGCTCCTTCTATGGAGGAGGAGAGCCGCGATAAATTACATTAAAAGCTAAATTAATTAAATCAGAAAGCGAACGCGCCAGCGAAACCTTTCGGAGAGATTTAATAAAAAAATCATAAATTACGACCGCAACCTCGTAAAACTCTTTTTGTGTTAATTAATTGATGATTTAATGACTCATCTCTGTATTATTAGTATTTAATATTTGGTAGAATAATATTTGACATACCATTAAAAACTGGAACCACTTTCAAAAATTGTACTGTAATTAAGATTGTTTTATTATTAAACGTAACATCACGCTTGTAGTCCCCGAAGAGGTAGGCAGATGAGTGTAGTACACTCCCACGTGTATAATAATACGGTTTTATATAATATTCGTTAGTCTTCACTTTGCGCTTACTTTACGTAATTATATTGGCTGAAGTTCATATTATCGTAAAAACAGATACAGTAAGAATTTGCATTTTATTCGATCTGCCCAAACATGACCCACAGTTCGTTCGTAAAGGATAAAAATTACAAAATACCTTTCCAGAATCCTTTCAATGTTTTAATATTTAGTAAAAATATACAAACTTTAATAAATCGTACAGAAAATCTCTGTACAAATTAGAAAATAAAGGAAAAATAGAAATACGAAGACTTACCGAATTCCACCCAAATGCTTTAATAAATGGATGTACTGCCGTTAAGATCAATGGATTGGACCCACCATAAAACTTGACAAACGAGACCTTTATTGAGGACGACGAGTTGACTACTAATCAATCATTTATTACTGCTTTGCTCCATTGTAACACCCATATAATGCGTTCGGGTGTAGCGTAATCCAAATAATATGCTCAACCAAATTATTCTTGTCACAAAGCATAATCATGGATGCACGAATTATAAATATTTCATCAAGCTTGGAGGAACACTGGAAATTAGCTTTAAGGACTTAGGAAAAATATAAGAGCTTCGTTTGATGTATTTTATTTTTTATTAAACAAAAACACCAATAAACATTACACATATCCCACAATATAGTTCCTACTATGACATTATGAGTCAAATGATATTAGGACTTGTGTTGTGGTGTATACTATAGATCAGTCATAATATATGGTTAATAAATACATTTTGAGTAATTGTAATGGAAGCATCAGAACGGACACGAATAATATTTAATATAACTGTGTACTACACACATGTGTGTACATTTTAAATGGGAGTAGTTCAATCATAAAAATTGATAAAATATAAAAGAGAATAAGAATCAAGAAACAAAAAAAAATATGTTGAACATATACATATATATATCTAAAACGAACTACATAAATGCAATTGTTTTTAGTGTAAACGGGATACAGCATATTGATGTAGACGGCTACGGTGCAGCGCTACGGCGTAGAGCACCTACGCTTTGCGTAGCATTACTAACGTGATTGAAATTTTCCTATCCGTAGAGCTCATGAATCATTGATACTGGCTTCGAATACAGCCACCAGTTGAATACGCTTGTAAGCGCTACCTTTTGTGCCTTTTATGCAATAAAAGTACTAAAGCGATGAGCGGCATAATATCCTCTGTGTATTATGTATTAGTAGAGTACTCTACCTGATAAAAACTTTTTTATTATGGAATATAATACGCAAGAAAGCCTTGAGTTACACTTAAAAGTGACCTAAGTTCTAACAGAGGTGTTTTGTTATTTCAAAGGATAATATTGGAGCGTACGGATACCTAACCTGTAATTATAGCCTAAGCAAATCGATATTTTAATATCGATCATTCTTCTACAAACATCGTTCACAAAATACTTTGATCAAATGATAATACTTATAAGATTTATTCTCTTTGACGCTGGTGTAGAATAACGACGATATGTGAGGTTAAACAATGAGACCAATTGTTTTTTTTAATGATTGACTTACATATTTCACAACTTGACAGAAATTATTACGGTCCTTATCGGCTGTAGAATTTTAGATATATATTTGCGATTATGGAAAGCTAACTTATTCATTTAAAAAAATACCATAGGACAAAGCTTAGTAGTGAAACCTAAATGAAATATATTAAATAATAGGCACAGAGAATGGCAGTAGATTAGGTCCTGTGTTTGTGTGTGTGAGTATTTAATCACACAAAATGCATATCCCAAAATTCTCATACACGATTCGTGAATACAGACGCTAAATACTGACACCAGTTGATTCGACTTACAGGCATTATCTTTGCTTTACATCAGCCTTTGCCTTTGAATCGCATTGCCATATACCGTATTCCGGTTCTTATTTCAAATGACATAATTATGTGAATCCTACAAGAATTTAAAATATATCAATTTTATGAATGGAAACACTTTTTTGTAATTTGATGGGAATAGCAAAAGAGCAAAGTACGAACATCCAGAGACCGCACGAAGCCGTAATATGCCTGTACTATTTTCAGTTATCAGCTGTCTCATTGGTCTGGCGGTTAGTAAAGTATTATCCATAACAAAAGTTATTATTATTAATTCACTAATAATAGCTGCAATAATAAAAACAATGATGATATATTATTGAGTAAAATAGATCAGAGTAGGTTTAAAAATTAAAATTAAAAGTTCGAATGTCTCGTTGGTCGTGTTGGCTGCAAGCGCGACTGCCGGTCAAAAGAACCTGGGTTCAAATTCTTAGTCGGGTACTATTCCTTTTTTAAAATTTAGGTTTCCTAGTAGTGGCTCAGAGTTTGGATTTGTGCCCTATGTATGGTCCCGTTGTGCGTTGTCCGCCCCATTCTGGAATAGGTTGTTTATCTATTCCACAATGGTACGTAAGCGTAACTGGTGAAAAGTAGGAGTATACTATACTCCTCTGCCTACTTCTTTAAGGATTACACGCGCGGTGTTACGTTATGTATATGTACATATATATTTTATTTTTTTAATATTGTGCCTGACAAACAGGCAAACAGGCCACCTGATGGTAAGT
>DWEO01000162.1:0-11212 GCA_018245995.1 Pyrrhopyge telassa croceimargo
CCCGTAACCGTTTGAACGTTATTTATCGCTAGTTTAAACTCGTTACTGTTCTAAATTCGAAACTTGAAATTGATTCGTGAACACGAACGAGCCGTAGGGAAGGTTAATTAAACCGTACAAAACTAAACTCTATTTTTAAACCAGTAAAGTTTCATTCTCCGCGTGTTCATACATTTACGGTGACATTAGTCGTGTCGTGTTAATGCGGCCATATGTACAGGTAGGTATTGCATTTAAAACGGTGTTCGTAAATGCATTAGGAAAGCAGATATTGAAGGCATTAAAAAAAACAAAATTGACATTCACATTTCGTGTGCAATTAGTGTAAATAACTTCCTGGAAAATATGAACAAAGACGAACAAAACTACGGTTGCTGAATCTTACATTAAACACCGGTCACAATCTGGATAACATAGCTTCAATTTCACGATTGACAACCGGAGACAACTGATCAAAATCTTTTAGATACACATGTACTTATTTTTGATCAACAACATAGAAATATATATACCGATCTTTTATAATCAGTGATGTTAAACGATGGCCAGCTCACTGTAAGATGTTTGTTTAAATCGCCATCAAGACATCTTTTGGCCTGTTTACGCCTTCGGGAAAATACAGGCGTGATGTGATGTTACTTTATTATTGTACGTATATCACGCACAATCCATTTTTTTCTCACTGAAAGCCAAGGGAAGCACTCCACGTCACCTGACCAAGAGTATCTTTTTCTTTCTCTCTTCATCTCTCTTTTTCTCTCTCTCTCTACATCTTCTCACAGTCTACATTAATGTGCGTAACACACTGCAATGCTAATCTCCGTTTCGGTTAACCGGCAATATCCGAGATTCAAGTTGAACTAGCTTTAATTAAGCAGATAACTGTGTGGCTGAGGTTAACGTATTACATAGTGGGTAATTAGACGAGTTGAGCCCTCAAGGGTTCGTAGCGCTGGCGGGCTCAGCGTGGCGATAAGTTGAAGCGTAAGTCTTGTGTCTAATTCGGAAATTGCAAGATATATAGAAAAACTACATAGTAAGTATAATTCAGAGTGCGTGTGGCGTCACCTCTTGAATAAATGAAAGTCGGTATAGGGACGGACCACTTTTTTTAACCAATGTAATCCTTAGACAGATATTACCAACCTCAGATAGCACTGAGGCTAAACGTCAGTTCCAATTATGTTAGTTACCCTAATTCGTTTAGGGTATGGATTCATCATTAGAGTAAGGTATACTATATATTTAGGCCTCATACTTCGCTTTAGCTGTTATTAACACGCGGAACTTTCAGACTACAAGGATCTAGTCTTAATTGCTTATTCTGCTAAATACTGCTGCTTAGCCGCCAGAACACATACACCATAACTAAAATTTGAATTTCCGACAATGGTTCTAATATTAGGGAAATTAAAGCAACAAAATATTATACAATTCGAATTGTTTCTAGAATGTCCGTATACCGCGTGGCACGATTAAGGGTACGTTTTAATTTTTTTATTCACGGTATCTACCTCATTCAAAACACATTATCTATACTGCAGATTTTATTGTTATACGCAGTAATGGAGGAACTGAAATGCACGTTTTGTTATGTTAATGAGCTGAGTTGCTGGTCTTGAACGAGACCGAGGGGGACGGCGAGTTAAAATATTGGATAATAATTGAATTTTCAGTTTAAAAGAAGTGGAAAATAAAAAAAACGAGATCATATTTTTTCTACCGGTAAAGTGAGTGATTATAATAGTGCTTTGTACAAATACTGCAAACTTTTAATTTTCATAATAAAACGACTGTTTAGGGTCTGACTCATATGTCGAGTAATTGTGAGCACGACTGTTCTGTCTGTTCTGCTCGAGAGGTTCTGGGTTCAAATCTCGGATCGGGTCCTACTGGATTTTACTAAATAGAATTTCTAGTTAAATTCCTCTTGTAGTGGACTCGGTGTCTAGATTTGAGCCCGGAATATGGAAAGAGGCCCAAACTCTATTCCATCGTGGAACGTAAACGTAACTAATGAAACGTGGGAGTGCATTACTCTGGCTGTGCCTACCTCTTCGGGGAATACCGACGTGATGTTACGTTAATTTAAAAGACCAGCTCTGTTATGTGTTTCGGATCTTTACGTTTAGGTAAACGCTCGTGCTATAAACATATTACACACACAGACACACACACATACAAATAAAAATCAACGTACAGTGTGTGACAATTTATTTACTTAATGATCCCTATCGTTACTGGCGTAACATTATACGTCATATCGTGTACGTATTCCTTTTTTTTGTCCTTCATTATATTATAACAAGATGCACGGATATCGTTAAGTCTATATCTTGTTCTCACAAGGCTCGAATGTGGGTGGCATTAAGTGATTACCGAGTTGATACGCTTCTTATATGAATATATATTATACATATGTATCTTACGCGCATATTATCGTTTTACATGGCTGTTTGATCCCAAAACACGGCGTCGGTACTATGACGAAGCCAGACAAACGTAGTTCTAAATATTTATTCATGTAGATAATTTCACACACCCATACGGATCAAACACGGGTGTGCCCTTCACTCGAATATTCCTTGTGAGTGTAAATCGAACCCAGAACTCCCGTTTAACAGACACTGGATTAGCAGATAGGTTATAAACTAGTGCTCCTATGGGCAACAACATCTGACAACACATCAAATTGACTACAGCAGCACTATGTTGTGTAGCTGACTAACAAAAGAAAGTACTAGACTTTCCCGCTGTGGTTGGAGCTTGTAGTTAATCGTGAGAGATTTTTTTCATGGGTCGTACTTGGAATAGGAAAAGTAATATCTAAAGTAAAAGTCTTATTACCAATTGTCAGAAACACTCTTTGAAAGACGATAGTGCTTCCAGCTAGGCCATCGTGTTGCTAACTCCCTAGTCGATGACGGTGTGCTTCGTTAAGAATAAGCATTGGGCCACTACCCAAATTATAGGACACTCAAGAAGATATGTAACGTCACGCCTGTAATCCCCTAAGAGGTAGGCAGAGAAGTACAGTACGCTCCCACTTTTCACCATTCACGTTTACGTCCTACTATGGAGTAGTCGGTTAACCTATTGAAGTGGGTAAGTCGTTTACGTCAATTACTGAATCACTACAACGCCCAGTCACGATGTCATTTCGTCCACAGTGGAATGATTTATGAATCTCACAAGGTATTTACTAATGACAATCCCTCCCCACTTTCCCACAGTTACGCCCTTTACTCAGGTGAAGAAGTCAGCTGGCTTGCTCAAGACAGTATAGGTAACCAACAAACATACAAACACCATAGTACGGTAGTCAGTTCGACAATTCAGTAAAGCACCCGAACCATATTATATGTACATTTGTTTGAGACATAAACGTTTAAGCAAACTTTCCCTTCGGCTGCGTAAGGATGTAAATATTCTGAGATTTCCATTTCACAAAAAATAAAACATATCAAGCTCACGCCGAGATTCGGATAAAAGGGAGAAGAGAAAAAAAGAAACAACTTACCATAAGATGAATAAACAGCTAGCGATAGCAACAGGATCACCTGAACGACGATCCCGCCACAGTTGACGTGGAACATATTCAAAATGGCGGCCATCGCGTCACAAAATGGCCGACAGTGACAACTAATACACTACACTTTTGAACACTCTTTATCACATAATACCGGTGTGAGGTTGGTTGATTTTACGTTCATTCGGGTTCTAGGATGGTCGGACGATGTTGGAATCATTCGCGAATTGTGGATGCTGGGCCTGGAAAGAAAAGAAAAGACGATATTATTACGTGGCTCGTATACTACCATCGAACCTTGCATTTAATGAGGATTTCATAGGTAGATAAAGAAATACATAAAAAGAAATGATAAAAATCATCATTTTATCATCATCAGCCTATCTCCGTTCACTGCTGGACATAGGCCTCCCCCAAAGAGCGCCATCGAGCCCTGTACTCGGCTTGATAAAAATAATAATAAATAATGATAAAAATATCTTCGAAAATTTTTCACACGGCCAATTGGCCCCAAACTAGACAGAGCCTGTCTTTGGTGATCAAACAACGGATAAACATACGTAAGTGCAAATATTTGTGAAAAATACATAATTAATTTACACCCTTTACATTTATTAATTTAGTTACTTTTTTTTTTTTTTTTTTTTTTTTTTTTTTTTTTTTTTTTTTTTTTTTTTTTTTTCTTTTTTTTTTTTTTTTTTTTTTTTTTTTTTTTTTTTTTTTTTTTTTTTTTTTTTTTTTTTTTTTTAACTATATAGATTTGACACTTAACTTATTTACAATTAGCGATTTTATTGCTGTACGTTTATAATTCAATATATACAACAGCAATTGCTTATTTACTACACATTAATATTGTTTACTACCTTACTTCTACTACTACTACTACCTTTAATATCATATTTTTTATACCTTAATACTATGGGAAGGTTTGCAATGTGAACTTGTGAGACGCACCTTGCCCTATATCGGAGGACCTCCTCAGCGATAGGCTACTTTAGCCCTTGCTAACGCCTCCCACTTTCTTCTGACAGGGCACTCGTCGCTGAACGCATTGTGGTCAAGGTGCTCCAATTTTGCTTTATTGCAATTGATGCAAGAGGGCAAGGTCTCGACCAACCAGTCTGGGCACTTCTCCTTGAGGTGCAGGTCCCCGCAGTGGCTACACCTGGGTACGGTTTCTTTACAAAACCGTTTTCCTGTCAGCTGGTCATACTTTTGCAATACAATTTGTTTTTCATTAAATTAAAGTGTTATAACTACTAAAAACGTTATATTTCGAACAGTATAGTGGTGTAATTTGGCTTGGTGTATAAAACGTTAAGTGTTAAGTGCAATATCTAGTGTTTTGTATCAAAAACAGCTGTCTGCTCATCAGCTGTTCGCAGTGTCAATTTTACAATAATATATCTCAAGGAGTGAACTGAAACAATCTTAGATATATGTATAAATAGTTTATTGGCATACAAAGTGAACATAGTGACATATTAATTAAGCAACTACACATACATTAAATTAACTATAAAATTTTTACTCAAGAATAATATACACATAATTTACAACGCCATCTGCCAGCGCACCTTGGAACTTGTACGATTCTCAGATAGGTAACTAATAGTAATGGCTAATAAATGTGCCGCCTGCGGAAAATTTGCTTCGGCAAATGAAATTGCAAACGCAAAATGCTCCAAATGTCGCCAGTTATATCACAGACATTGTGCAAATATCCATAGTGATGGCCGCGTATCAAATAAATGGCAGTGCCGGGATTGTAAGAATAAAGCCGCATGCGCAAGCGCTGTTAATATCACGCCCGAGTCCGGTAGCTCCTGTGACGCCTCTGGTCGCACAGATTCGGAGCCAAGGGATGCGTCAGCGCACTCGGCCAACAGAGGGCGCTGCGGTGATGAAATTAATATTGCAAATGATATAAAATATATACGTGAGCAACTGGCCACTATTGTTCAGCAGATGGCGTCATTTCAAAATGAAATGATAAAAGTAAACACCACAATTAATGATCTGAACAATAGGGTTGGCGACATTGAAAAAAGGGTGTCAGCCCTGGAGCAGCGAGCGTCCAATACCGAATGTCAAGTCTCAGACACAGGCATGGAGAATATCATATCTGAGCTCAGGAGTCAGTTGAATGAACGCGACCAGGATTTATTTCAAAGCGATGTCGAAATAACTGGCGTAACGGAGGCCAAAGGCGAGAACACACTTAGCATAGTAACGCTCCTAGCCAGCAAAGTCGGAGTCCAGCTAGACGATCGCGATGTGGTGAGCGCAACCCGCGCGGGTGTACGTCGCGACGATACAACATATAACGGTAAACCGAGGCCGCGTCCTATAGTGGTGCGTCTCGTGCGGCGCGCGGTTAGGATCGACCTGTTGCGCGCGGCGCGCGTACGCCGGGGAGCGGACACCACCGGAGTGGTCGTCGGCGCGGAGCCCAGCAGATTCTACATTAACGAGCGCCTAACGCGGACAAATAAACACTTATTTTACAAGGCGCGCGAAGAGGGACGGAAGAAGGCCTGGCGCTATGTGTGGACGCGTGATGGTTTTATTTACGCTCGTCGGGATTCCGACACAACTCGCCACCGTATTCGCACTGAAGCGGACATAATTAAAATTTTTGGGGCCTGACACGTTGGACTCATCTCGCTTTGAAAATAATTTTGTATTCTTTATTAGGTTACATTCTCAGTGCGTTATTTAAATCACAGGACATGTTTATTTGTATTTATAGTTTATTTTCAATAGTTTTAGTATTAGCTAATGGTTATTATTATTATTATTTAGGTAAAACACGGGACTTAGACAAAAAATATTTTAGGTGTCATAACTTCTCGAGTGTAACGTCTAATCTATCTTATGTATGTTCTTACGGCTTCTATCAATACATTAATTATAGTTATGTTTCATACGATTTATGTAGTAATATTTATGTTATACGTTTCATGTGTGGCAACACATCGCCAGTAATACGTAATTTGATCATTATTTACACAGAAAATTGCAATGATTATTTGTCTATTCACTATAAAAATGATTGAATCACATAAAATGAAAATTGGTTTGTTGAACCCTGGGTCCCTCGGCACTAGACACGACGAATTTATAGTAGCTATGGCGCGTCATACAGTGGACATAATGGCAATAAATGAAACCTGGCTACGGGACCGAGAGGAGGGTCGCGCGCCGTGTGTCCCGGGTTACCGTCTGCGGCATGTTCCTCGGCCTGTTGAGGTACGCGAACGCGGAGGAGGAGTTGGATTTTATTTTAAAAAAACCATTCCGGTACGTATATTGCAGCACCCCGCTTGCCCAGCAGTGGAGCAAATGTGGTTAAGTATAAATATAACCGGTAAGTCGCTTCTCGTTGGTACAGCTTATCGTGCTCCCTGGCAGAACGTGCAATTATTTCTCGATGCCTTGAGTGAGTCTTTGGGCTCCTTTACTCGGTATGATCACGTAATACTGCTGGGAGATTTTAACATCGACGTCTTGAATAAATCTAATATTAATACTAACATGTTTTCAAATTTCTTAACATGTAATAATCTTAGCCAACGTGTGGACGTCCCGACACATTTCACTGCGAGTAGTGAAACTCTGATAGACGTTATCTGCACAGACACCCCGGTAAATAGAATACGAGTAGACCATGTAGCAGATCTAAGTAGTCACGCCATAGTCACATGTGAGCTAAGCTTTCCCAAAGTGCGCATAGTGCCAAAGTGGATTGAATTTAGACCGCTGAGGGGTATCGATTGTGATCTGCTTGGTCAAGATCTATGCAAAGTGAATTGGTCAGTTATTGCTACGTTAAATGATATAAATGATATGGTCGTGGTCTTTAACAATACCGTTTTAAGCATTTTTAATGTTCACGCGCCAATAAAAAGACTTTATATTAAAGACCACAATAACTTTCCATGGATCACGTATAACATCAGATGTATGATGAAAAAACGCGACGAGGCACAAATCAGGGCACGTAAAACCAAATCCGACTCTCATAAGGCATATTATAAAGATTTTAAAAAAATTGTCACTACCGCAATAGAGTCGGAAAAAGTAGCTTATTTCAAATTCTACGTAAATAGTAAAATAAATCAACCTAGAGAAATGTGGAAGCACATCAAGCGTAATGTACAAGTTAAAAGTACAGACTACACTTTACCTGCACAGTTTCGAGACCCGGATGCAATTAACGACCATTTTCTAACTGTACCTGGTAAAAGTAACGTACCTATTTCTCTACTCACACACTATGAGTTTAACAAGACCTCGAGCACTTGTTTCCAGTTTAGACAGGTCACCGAGAGTGAAGTTGACAAAATTTTAGGTTCATTGCAATCAAACGCGGTTGGATGTGATGGAATAAGTCTGGACATGTTAAAATTACTCATTCCAGAATGTCTCGCCATGGTGACAGCGATAGTGAACAAATCGTTTGAATCAAATGTATATCCTAACCTATGGCAACATGCCCTTGTCAGACCGTTGCCAAAATCAAACAACCCTGTTACCGTTTCGGACCTTCGACCCATCAGTATTTTACCTTGTTTATCTAAAGTAGTAGAGAAAGCTGCCTGCATCCAAGTACTCAAGTACCTGGAGACTAATAATATATTGCCAGTAACACAGTCTGGTTTTAGAAAGAAGCATAGTACTACTACAGCTTTGATACAAGTTATAGATGACGTGTTAACATCGCAGGCCACAGGACAAGGTACAATACTGACTATGCTGGATTTCTCACGTGCTTTTGACACCATTAATGTACCACTACTGCTGTCTAAGTTGTCGTTCTTAGGAATCGGGTCAGAAGCTATTAGATGGTTCGACAGCTATTTCAAGTACCGTTCTCAGCAAGTCGAACTACAACAGCAAGCCGGTGTGTCGAAGAAACTGTCGATGAGTAGACACGTTAATCGGGGAGTCCCGCAGGGGTCTATTTTAGGCCCTCTTCTATTTATCATTTACAGTGCGGATGTCGTCGAGAATATTAAACATTGTAAATATCACATTTACGCAGACGACCTGCAAATTTACACTTCTTTTAAGCCTGACGACATAGACACTGCAGTTAGGAACCTTAATGCAGATCTCAATCGTATATCCCTTTGGTCTGAGCGCAACACGTTGGCTTTAAACCCAAAAAAAACAAAATATATTATATTGGGAACTCCCACGCAGGTCCGCAAGATTAGTGCAAATATGCCACTTATCACTATAAACGGTGAGCAAATTGAAAGGGCCACCGAAGCTAAGAACTTAGGTGTCGTTATTGATGAAAAACTGAGATTCGAAAAGCATATTACAGACATCGCGCGCAACTGTTTTTACAGGCTTAAGGTACTATATCGGATTCGAAATTACCTTAGTCCTGCCTTGCGAATTACTCTGTGTGATTCGCTAGTTCTATCAAAATTTAATTATGCAGATACCCTTATAGGACCACGGTTACTGATTAGGACAAAAAACGTTATACAACGTGTGCAGAACGCCTGTGCGCGATTTTGCTTTAACATCCCGGCACGCGCACATGTTACGCCATACATCAACCGAGCTAATATACTTAAAATGGATTTCCGCAGGCGACTCCACTACGCCACATTAATATTTGGAATAATTAAAACTAAAGAACCTATATACTTATTCGAAAAATTAACATGGGCCAAGGATAACTGGATGTATGGTACCCGTTCGGCATCCGATAAGCTGGCATATCCTTGTTATTGTTCAGCTGCATTCAGGGGAAGTTTTAAATATTCTGCCACCCAGTGCTGGAACAACCTGCCACCTCCACTCCGTAACCTAAAAATAATAAATCAAGTTAGAATTAAATATAAAACATTACTGATTGAAGAACAAAAGAAGCAATACGACAACGTTGCAACATAACTTACTTTTGGTCTCGACTATGGCACCACGACAATCGCACCTCCGGCATGGAGGTGGGATTTTTCCACTGAATGTTTAGAACGTATAATAAAAGTAAATTATTCTAATAGAATAGGTATTAGTATTAGTATATTTAAGAAGCCGCGCTATCGTGTACTGTATTTATGTGGGCCCAGGGCATTCACTTCACTTCAGTTTAAGGAAAGAACTAGGAAAAGTTACATATATTAAAGTGTACAGACTTAATTTAAATGCAAATATTTTTTGAAATATGGAACTATGTGCCTTCGGTTCTGTTACGTATTAATAAATATCGTAAAACAGTAGAACCACTAGAATGTGATACCATTATGTATATAATGTTTTGTAACCCATCATCGTTCAAAGGTAACAAAAAAATATGACAAGTGATATGGCTCTCATCTGTAACAACGAAATATTAACTTTATCCTGTTTGATATATGATTCAAAATGCAATAACTCAAAGTTTCAACGTGCTTAGGTAAAAACATCAAATAACTGACAAATCGGGTGTCATTCAACGAAGTCATTCCGTTTTATCCTTCGAGAAGAAAATTCTATTGTTTTTGTTAATTTCTTATAAAATATAGCAGCAGTGATAGCCTAGTGGTTTAAAATTCGGCTACTCACTCGGGAAGACCGGGTTCAAATCCTTGGCGCGCACCTCTTTACTAATGTGCGTTTTATGTTTAAATATCACTTGCTATAACGGCCTGACGAAGGAAAACATCGTGAGGAAACCTGCACATCTTAGAGTTCATTTAAAATAAAAATGTTTTCTAAGATGTGTGTAGATATGTTTGTGCCCGATATATGGTAATAGGCTCACCACCTACTCCATAATGGGACCTAAAATGAACTGGTGAAACGTGG
This sequence comes from Pyrrhopyge telassa croceimargo, assembly GCA_018245995.1. Classification (NCBI taxonomy): domain Eukaryota; kingdom Metazoa; phylum Arthropoda; class Insecta; order Lepidoptera; family Hesperiidae; genus Pyrrhopyge; species Pyrrhopyge telassa. The sequence goes on from DWEO01000162.1 coordinate 10,343, forward strand.
GAGTGTAGTATCACACTCTTCTGCCTACCTCTTCGGGGATTACAGGCGTGAAGTTACTAGTGATTGTATGTTTTGTCTTGTTTCAAATATTATGTAATAAATAAATAATAAAACTAGTAATAAACAACACGCACGCAGCCGACCGTCGAATGTAAATAGCGAATTCAACAAATTCGATCTCATTATCGCTCGCAGACACGTTGTCGCCATTCAGCGATGCGATATCGGACACGATCGGACGATGCGATCGTATCGCGGCGATTGTGAGCCGACCGCGATGCTCCATTCGTTAGCTTTCATTTCGACACCTTTTATTTAACATAACATAACGCATGTATTTCTACGAAGAGATAAGCAGATATAATACACTCCACGTGTCGCCAGGTACATTTACGTCCCATCGTGGAATTGGGGTACGCCTATTGCCAGATAAAAGACACAAAGAAACGATATTTTAACACAACATTAAATACATTTTGTAATTTAGTATTAACTTGTAAATTTAATTAAAAATTGTAATGAAGCTTTAATAAGCTGAACCCAACGTAAGTTTATTTAGTAGTTAGTCTGTGAGTGTTAAATAAACTTTTAGAACAGATCTATTTAGTTACCAACTATCTTGTGTTCGCGAATAAGCGAATGTGAATCGTGTGTGTATTTAATTAAAAAGTATAAAAACTGTTTTAGCTGCAGTTACTGACACCAGAGCCATGGGTTTGTGTTTTTTCTCTTTTACAAATTTTAAAAGTGGTAGGTACGTGCATTGTCATTCTATATATACGAGTATATATTATATATGTCGGACACAGACATTGGGTTGTAAGTAAAACTAACGAAACGCAGCACGATGCGAGAGAGAGGCCGCGATGA
>DWEO01000163.1:0-11204 GCA_018245995.1 Pyrrhopyge telassa croceimargo
CCCACATCGCCATCTGATCCCCTAGTAGATGAGGCATGTATGGCAACCAGACACCTGAAAACTTTGTCATATATGCTGTTGCATATATACATATAACTTACATATAAACAGCAGTAGTTATAGTAGTACTGAAAATTCCAGAATGAAATAGAGCAAAGTCAGGAATGGAAATAATAAACAACAGTGAAAAAGCCAACTGACGTCAAATAAGCGACTTCGTTTCAGGATTTTCAGGGCATGTTTGTTATTAAGGGGAAAGTGTGCTGGCAAGCTTTTATGTACGGGTCGGGTCATTGGAAACTGGGTCAGCTCGCTGTAAGGACTTCAGCTAACACTGGCACGATGACCTAGGTCAGGTCACTGCTGAATTATGTTGCCAGCCAATCGATAGCGGCCCGAGTATTTGCGTACTCATTCTACTTACAGAATGACACTTGATATGTCTCTATAAAATCGTGTCAATTTTAAATTATGTAGGTGATTTGTAACAAATATTTGACCTATTTTATATTTCCGCGCTCTCTGCTCACCCTGTATAAGATACGGCGAGTTTTGTCAGAGTTGCCAAAGTGTTTTACCTACCTATTCTATAATTGTCCTCAGTACAACCAAGAGATAAACATATCGAGATGTGTACATTTCTCGGTGAATAATGACCCTGTACAATAATTGAAGAAATACTATGCATGTGTAAAATAGTGATGTGGCTTATTGATCTCTATACTTCCAATTGTACTGAATCCATGCTCTTAACGAATAAATTGTTATGAAAATAATAAATATTTAACAGGATTAATTGTAAAATGATTTTTGTTCGTGTACCTTTACAGGAGTGCGACTGGTGTAGACGAAGCACCTCAGATATGTAAATAGAGCGATATTTGGACATGATGCTCTCTGCCTACCCCGTAAAGGACGTGGCGTGGCGATATTATAACAATAATAAAAGAGTATATCGAAAAAATATTTTTCTGATTAACGTTGAAATTTAATTTGTTATGTACAATGCAATCGTGTGTTTAGATAAAACTGTAACTCTAGACGCAGACGTATCGGGTTTACTCGTTTCGGATGATCGAATTGAGATAAATTCGTTTCAGATAACAATTGGTACGATAAGCTACAGCCGATCTGTACGAGGACGCTCTGCGAGAGGACCGCTAGAGATAATGTATCACTTTTCCAAGTACTAAAGTACTTAAATAAAATAACAATATCCCTTAGTAAACCTATTATCCCTTAGTTTACCTTAGTAAACCTATTTATTCGATTATTTTAAAAGTCTGAAGGATATACTACTGGCCATATAGTGGCAAACGATTTCCGAATTTTTGAATTAAGAACATGATAATAAAAATAATTATTCTGCTACGTACGTGTCCTTTTATTCCCATACATTTTATATAGTATTTGGTTTTATAATTATGTGAGAACATAAATAGAACGTAAAATCCACGTTGCCTTGACGAGTCATCCCCGTTCCAGATTGGCTATGCACCCAGGACGTAGTATGTTGCGTGTTTTCCTCGATTCACTTTTGAAACTTTCTAACCCTGTGCTGAGCGAAGCGGCAGGGAGGGGCGCGCGCGGGTGCCAGAGAGAGGGTACCGACCTCATTGCCCATTGCCACTCCTCCCGCCGAGGCGGCAGGCCATTTTTATTAAAAATACTTCCGACTTATATACCGCGCGCGGATTTTTTCATTCAACATCCTTTTTATTTCAAATCTACAACTTCAGTTAAACTCGACTAAGTGGACAATATTTTTTGGACTTATTGGTTTTTTTCTACGTTTATAACCTTGTTTATAAATTGGAACAGTGTTTTAAAAGTGTGAACTTTTATTTAAAAAATATATCAGTGCGCCCCGCGGTCTATTTTCCGTGCGGACTCGGGTGCGTTCGGTTGCGAAAAGTGGCGGAGTTCGGTCATCTCCGGCGGCGATCGCCGCGAGGAAGGCGTCCTGCCAACCCCGCCCGCGAGCAACAGAGACGGACGGCGCTGCTGACATGGCGACAACACGAGTGGATTGATGTTTTTCACGTGGAAAACTCATCCCTCCATCATATTCACATCAAGGTTGGTGAAAAGCTACATATAAACAAATTTAATTAGAGGACATTCAATGTTAATTTCACATAAGCCTATCTCATCATTCCTGTAGCTTACTTTTAATGTAGATAGCGTCTGGCATAATCGGCAAAGCCTTAAAAACCTTCACACATCTACCCTTAATACCTTTTCTATATTTTATCATTATATGAACGTTTGATATTCGCTTAATTAAAGTCATTGGGAATATTTTAAGATTAAATTGAAAATAAAATTGAAAACCGGCTTTTACCCCATCTCGTTCATAACCAACTTCGAGACTGCGTTTTAATATTTCCCGGGTTGAATATTAGTTCTATGAATCTCCTGATAAATATAAACCATCCACCCCGGCAGGCGTGACTCATTCGCTCGTTGCACACTATCATATAGGATCGGGTGGTAAAAGAGGAAATCAATAAATTTCAATAAATCAATATTTTACCGTGCACCCTGCGCTGAATATATCCGCTGCCGCCATTTCGATGATGACGACGTATTTTTTGTGAGAGATATTCGAGTCGCGGAGCGAGTCGGTGTTCGCGGCGCGGGGTTGCGCCGTCAGTCGTCGGGCGAGCGGGGTGCGACGTAAACGCGGACTCGGACTATGGCGGAAGGGCTGATCCTCATTCCCATAAAAGGGTCGAGTTGATTGTGGTGCAGATACGTGTGGTATGTTTCTTTAAGTTAGTGCTGTGATGTAATTATTCCCGAACAGTTCCTACCTCGCGGTATCGGTCGAATTAGTGTGGATATTGTAGGTAATAATGCCATTGTGATGACGTAATGTAACGCGCTCGACTGGGTGCGTAGTAATAATTCGTGCGCCCGTTTATGCCGCGATAACATAGTGGTCAGCACCTGTGGATGTGGAACAAATATGTTTTAAACTTCATTTCAATATTGCGTTATATCTTATAAGATTCCAATAGGAGGTTTAGTCAATGTCAACGTTGGTGATATTATTAATATTCGTTTAAGTGAGAGTTTAAGTTAAAATGTTAAGTAGAGATGTGAGTGGGTTGCGGTAAGTAGCTCTGGTGCTTTCGTATAGGTACATGCTGCGTTCGGTTACACGTAGAGTGTTTTTTTCCTACTGCAGTGCGCCGATGCACGGACTCGCCGCCCGCCGCTAGAGGCGCCCTCGATTTTTTTAACCTTGATTGAAACTACGAGGTATCTACTGGACACATAACAACCAGTTATAATCATAATAGAATATCTTGGCTACTACTCTGAGCGAATAACAGATGTTTATATATTTTTGTAATTCATACTTTAGGCCTACATTAAATTATAAGTGATGTTAATTGCAATATAAACTGTTAATCTTCGTGTGGCTTTTTGTTTATGAACGAATACAGTTTTGCATAAATATTTTAATAAACAGTATACATTATACATAACCTAATAAAATATCTATAATGTTATGTACATACATTTACACGTGGAACATGAAAATGGTTAATATCATTACTAAATGTAACCATTAGCTGTAAACTCTTTAATTATTTGAGGCTGTTAATGTGAATTTTAGTTGTACTAAAGACTAAAAATATGGGAAAGTTAGTATTTCAACCGGAGCGAGTCTCAGTTTGGTTATAAGCAGTCATAAATCTATCATTCGTCGCGTGCTTGTCACGAGGATAGTGGTAGCGTGACAGAAAGCACACTTGTATGGAAAGTGTTGTAATAGTGTACAACAATTATTTTTTCTCATTTGTGAAAGGAGAAGAGATTTCTCTAGCTGAAGACAATTCTCAACCCCCTTTTAAATTTTAGCTTAATTTAATATAACTATAAATGTATATACACTGGCCGGTTATCAATCCCTGAAATAGTTATTCACCAAAGTTAGCATAGTTGTATTTCTGTGATAAATATTTTTATATAAATTTATTTTGAATGTAAATTTTTCCAGGTCCCCTGCGCCCGTCACACAAAAAGCACACTATGAAACAAACATTAAAAAATGGCTGCAAAGTAAACATGACCCATTGTTAACGTTTTGTTGTATTGTTCATGGAATATGAGAGAATACTTATGTATACATCATTGAGATATTGTTAATGCTGTAGCTATTAAGCTTGGACTGGTAAAAAATCATATCTTCCAAAGAAGGGAAAACAAAAACTGAAATATGGCAACACAAAGGTTTTGTTTGCGGTGGAATAATCACCAATCAAATATGTTGTCTGTGTTCGACCAGCTGCTGCACGCTGAGACGTTCACTGACGTAACTCTCGCCGTGGATGGTCAGTTGCTTAAAGCACACAAGATGGTTTTATCGGCTTGCAGTCCGTACTTCCAAGCCCTCTTCGTCAATCACCAAGAAAAACATCCGATTGTTATTTTAAAGGATGTACCTTACTCCGACATGAAGAGCTTACTGGATTTCATGTACCGAGGGGAAGTGAGCGTGGACCAGGAAAGATTAACTGCATTCCTAAAAGTAGCCGAGAGCCTTCGAATAAAGGGCCTCACGGAGGTCAATGAGGAGAAGTGTGATATTCCAGCTTTGACAAACTCATTAATTCAACAGCAACAGACCGGTGTGTCTCCCCACACTCCGCCTCCTCAACTTCACCGAATACATCCATACATGCACCAGAAGAGGCCGGCCTCTGGGATGCCGAGTGGGGGCGCACCACCAAATTTGCTAATGCCCTTGCTTGGTAACGCCCTAATGCAACCGAAACGAAAACGAGGTCGGCCTAGGAAACTCAGTGGGAGTTCTAGTGATGCACTGAACACGGCCGCCAGTCCCCCGGGTGAATTCGTCCCGGAGTCTGCATCTCACGCGCCTTCCAATAGAGCGGGGGATCAGCTGATACGAGGTTCGCCGGAAATGCTCGAAGTGAAACTGTCAATGGATGGATTCAGTGCTGAAGATGGCGCTACTTCCGGCGGCGAGGACGCGGGGGAAGCACTAATGATCGACGAAGGGGACGATGCCCAGTCTAATGAAGCTCCCACATCTGGGAAAGACTCCGAATCCGCAGGTAGGTTTTTTATTTTTTTCTTTAAAATTCGACGACTCAATACATTGAAATGTTTATTTATCGTGTAGTTTTTATTGATTTTAATAGACTTTATAAAAACAATTTAGCGGTTCCTTCACAGAACCTTCCATAAACATTGTATAAAGCGTAATGTTTCATGGATGTATGAGTTTATGTTTTATGGTCGCTTATCTTTTGTAAATATTTTAATCTTCCTTTCCATTGACCTAACACTATGTGACGAAATATAGAACATTAGATGATAAAAAGAAAAGCTAATGGGATATAAGCTTTGAGGTTAGGAATTTAAAACATAAGTGAGAAGTGCAGTGTTCTAATATCTACCTTATATTATAATGTATTCAATTTTAATGAGAAAGGGGTAAGTGATGCAATCTATCAAATTATTTGATATTTACAAGAAACAAATGCTTATTTCTTCTACAAAATGACAGTTAACTATTGCTTGCTTTTCTGCTTTCGGGGAGAGCTATTAGAGGAATGGCCAGGGGCAATTTCGGTGTGGTAATGGTTTTGAGTAACATACTTTTATTATATTAACTTCTTAAAACAAATATACATTATTCGTGAGAAAAGGGAAATCGAACAAGGCTTATTCCCAATAGCTTTCCTTCATTCGAAGCAAAATTGGAAATATTCTAGATTTTGTAAACCTACTTATGTTAAGAAGATCTGTACACTACAATATTTCCAATCACTTTCATATTTATTTCAATACAAGAAGTTCGTCATCGATTATACAATAAGAAATGTAAACTATAACATTTCAGATACCGAAAAAGCACCAAAGGAGGAAATCCAACCCAATTATCCATCGAACGGTCCGGTTTTATCCATTGAGAATGGATCCATAAAGCAGGAGCCCGCTAATGACGGTGTCGATGAATACAATGAGCCCATCGAATACAAATACAATCCGGATAGAAGCCGCGAAAACTCAAACTCTCGCGAGGGTCCTCTTAAAGAGACAGATGACAAAACCAGACTAGGTCGTAATTTAAAGCCAAAGAATAGTAAAAAATTACTACCCCAAGTATCTAAATTTAGAGCCCGAAACCTATTTAATCAGCTCTCAGGCCTATCTAACTTAAACCCCGCACTGAACAGTTTCGACAAATTTCCCCCTGAGCCCGTGCTCATGCCTGCTCTCGCCACGCAATTGTTCGCGGCAGAACTAGAACAGAACAGTTTGAACATAGCTAACAACGAAATATCGGACTTATCGCAAACCAACTGGGAACATCGCATATTCCCATCGCCCATTAGGAAAAATAATATAGGAAACATGGGCAGTTATCATGAGGAAACAAACGAGTCGGTACGGGACTACTGTATCAAGGAGGGGGAAAATGTGTTTAGGTGCAAAATATGCGCCCGCGTGTACACTCACATCAGCAATTTCTGTCGACATTACGTCACGTCCCACAAAAAGGACGTCAAAGTGTTCCCGTGCCCCATCTGCTTCAAGGAGTTCACGCGGAAAGATAACATGATCGCGCACCTCAAAATCATACACAAGAATCAGCCGAACGCCAACGAACAAATGGCAAAGCAGGAATCTTAGGCGTTGATTGTGTTGCTTGCGCGTTTGACGTAAAAAAATAAAGATCTGATTTTATGTGTAAGTTTATTGAGAAAAATTCATATTTGAAAGTAATATAGAATTTGAATTTTTAAATAGTGAGTAAATAGTAGATTGCAATTAAATAGGCGTACGGCTCTAAGTTTCACGACTATGATAATAAGTTTGTTGATATTAAGCGACGTAGGGGTCGTTTGTTGTTATATTTATCTATTTATTTATGTTGTTCCATTGTTTCTCAGAGTGCTGAACTTCAAAGAGATTTTATGAAAGGAATTCTATGATTTACTTGTTATTTTGCACTCACTTGTTACTTAATTTTATTACTTACAAAAATTTCAGGGTACAAAGTAACTACTCATGGTGATTGTTTATTCAAAAGTAGTCTATTTGATTACATGCAATTCTCATTGAACTGAATTAGTTAGTATAAGTTTATTTAGGTGTTATTTTTACAATTTTACCAATGGCGGGGCCTTTTTGTAAATCTTAGGCGTCCTTTATATAGGATGGAGGGTGGTTCGGCGGAACATGGAGAGGCTATGGCGGCTGCAAAAAGGCTTATCGAACGCCATTAACAGTAGTGGTGTGAAATGCATTTTTCATTTAACTTGCCTTATTAGTGATCTTAGATGTTTAATTTACGTTTATAACTTCACCGAAGTTAAACTCAACACGGGCTATGATTTTTTTAATATCTAGTTTTTTTTTTTTGTTAAGATTAATATAAATATTTTATCATTGTTGATGCGGACGGTACGCCGTTCTTACAAACCAAACTCAGTGGTGACAAAACTTAGTGTAGCTTTCAATAATCTCATAAAATCCATAGTAGTGTCTAGTGTGTAGACTTGTTCCTCATCTTCACATCTCTAAATCAGTCCGTCATCACAGCGTCATTATCGATTCCTCTAATTTTAAATATCACGTTGCATATTTATTTGTAGACATATTTTTTATTATTTGTATAAAAATGAAACTTAACTATCGTTAGATATCTGTCAAAGACAATATAAAAGTGAATGAATATTATATATGTAGCAAAACAATATTAACAATATTATAAACGCAGGGACGTAATTTAATCCTCGTCAAATTAAAATGTTCTGTTATTGTTCGTTGAATGCAGACTCTATGTGAAATGTAAAAAAGATGTTGTATATGTAATCGTTCGGTTGTTGTAAATATTGCACGCGACACGACAGTGTTGTTGCTGAAGTGATGATAGCAAGGTGCTTTGAGAGATGTTTAAAAATACCTACTGGAACCATGAGATGATTTATAAATTCTATTTTAGTAGAAATCGAATTGCCTTAAAACGTAAATTAAGATATTGTACTTACTAAATGGTAATTTAGTTAAATTTAGAGGCAAACGTAGTCTTCCATATTGTATTGATAGCGACACTCCTTCGGTTGATTGTATGACAAATTTTTAGATGTCGAAATGTGATTCTAATTCTGGCAACAGATCGTACGAAGCGCATGGAAAAATTATATCGTTATTACCACGTGGGCAGATTATGTTGACCCAAGTTACATAAAGGTTTCCAATTGAGTATGTAGTCGGTCCAGGGAACGCTTGCCTATTAGTGTGCCTTTACTTGTATATAAGTTAAATCGACTATTAGGTAACTAAGAAATGTCAAAGAATATTATGTATAATTATTTATTTTCATTATTCAGAGTTTACAATCTACTTTAAGATGCTTCCTTAGGAGTATAGAAACCTTTTAGGCCCAAGTAGATAAATATAATTAACATATATATATATAGTAAAATTAAGAAATATCATCTCATGTTTCCCATTTTACTCGGAAATTGAAAAAAAAATTCGTAAGTGAAAATTATAAAGTTGTCACATAAATGCGAGGCGGCATTTTACGTCATGATGATCAATATTAAGACTGTTAAATTCATAAAAACGAATTTATTGTACCTACCTTTCATAAACTTTATATGAAATTTATCTTGGACATTGATAGGTACTTAAAACGATGGAAATTAGATATATAATTAAAGGTGAGGCTATAAATGGATGTAACGAAAATCTGATTCACAAAATAGTCAATTTAGCCAGTGCCTAAGCTTAAAGTTTCAAAATTGGAATTATTTATTATTTTCCTTTGACTTTTACGAAAAACACGTTATATTACCCTTGCAGTGTTCTTGTATAATTTTCATGGAGCAAAATGTAAAAGATGTGAGTCGGGAACAACAATAGTGACGGTGTATTTATTTTACAGATTTGTCAGATTTTGTTTATAACAGTAAATATTGTGTTTAATTATTAAAAGCTATATCATCAATTGGTGCTAAATTAAACTTAAGAAGATGTCACATGTGATGTGACATATATGTCCCTAAAATATATGTTGTTGGTTGATATTGTTGGTTTAATATATATATATATGTATGTAAATTCATATTTACTGCCCCATTTCGGTTGTATGAAAATATTTTGCCAAATGGGGTTTATAGGGAATGGTTAGGATTTCCAATCTATCATATATCATATACAATTATTTTTAACATTTATGTCAGAGTATATAGTGTCACATATTTCTATTTTCCTGTGTCTCGGTAACTTCGCGTAGATGGACATAGACAAGATTTATCTTTCAAATATATTATTATTATTAAAGAGCAATATTTATGCTGATAATGTTACGGAATATAAAAGAGATAGCTAGAACGATTTTAAAACTAAGTATTCGCAGAGTGTTACAGATTATTATATATTATATTGTATTATGGCAATTACGCAGCTTACATTTTTCCTGCAAATTGTGACTAGTGTATACATGTGTTGCATAGAGAGGCGAGTCGCAGTCTGTTTCTCCAATACTTCTTTACTAATTGACGATTCAGCTAGACTTATTCATATACTTATACAGAGGAAATATCTACTTGAATTATTTACGATATATTCAGTTACTGTTTACGGAGATGTTACTTAAAATATATTTACGCCGAGAGATCAAATTCTTTCCGGCATTATAATGCGTAGTTCCTGTTGTAGATTGCATGTAATGTTTTTCTTCTATACGAGAGAGTTATTTATTGTCTTGCCTAGAGTGTACGAGTCGTTGATGTATATTATGAAACCACAACTACGTGAAATCTTAGTACCTGCAGATGATTAATGTCAGTTTATTGTAAATTTTATCATGTTCCATAAATAATTAAGGTGTAAGAGGTTGGTGGTCATCTTGCAATGTTGTTGTATTTAGTTCGCTGTAAAATTTTATGTCATTATTTTTGCGAACTTCAAACACGTTTTCCTTTGAACACGGGGCAGCATGTTAATGATGAAATAATGATGATTTATGAAAACATACCACAACAGGGCAGGAACGAAATCTTTCTGAATATTTATCCTGAAACAATGTTTCAGGTGATGTTTCTTCCGATAAATCTATTTTCTATCCCTCACCTGAGGCATTCTTAATAGTAGTGACTATCATAAAATGAAGTTATTTATGCAGAGTAAAACGATTTATTTATTGTATAGACCTTAGCCAAATGTTAAATCGATATTTTTCGTTATATGCACTTAGGCAATAGCAAAAATTTCAGATGCAAAGCGTAATATTTAGATGAATTTAGAATTCAACAGTTACACGATATTATAGCATTATTTGTTACAATGACAGAATACATTGGTATACAATAAGGTGTTAATTACTATTTTTAGAATCTTTAAAGAAAATAATAAAAGTTACAGCAAAATTAGTACTTATTTCTATTTTCACGTGATACTTTGTTTTCGTTTCATTTAGTTTTTGGTAAATTTTTATTTTATTGTTTTGATCCCCTCGCTTTAAATATTTATTGTGACGTTTTTAAATTGTCCACGATGTATGTTTTTGTGTTTTGTACGTCTGTTAACTTCCTGTTAGTATTTATCGAATTGACTTTTTAACACTACCTATAAACTCGTATGTATGTATAATATCTGGGAACGTTGAAGATGTCGTTGGTCTTGCCAAATTGAGTCATTCGATGACATTTCACCGTTATGTCTAAATAAAGCACCATTTCTTCGGTCAATCTTTGCGTAACATGTCCAAACATGACCCCGAGCAATGACCAATGAGGACGCATAAAGTTTTATCTATTCACATGTCGCTCTGAGGCCCGGACATTGAAACTTACGTGAACATGGGTGAAAAAGGGGGCGTTTTGTAGCAAAATATTTATTAATCGTAGAGCAAAAATATTTCCGAGTCGATTGTTAGAAAACAGTGTATGCTCGGTCAATTGTTTTTCTATAATGGAACCTCAAGGAGGCCTCCGCCGTCGCTCGGCCCGCGGGCCACGCTGCAAGCCTCCGGTGATATAAGCAACGACGTTAACAATGATCAGATTTAATAATTAAATTACGTTTAATAGTAGCAAAGTAACAACACGGGTTATTAGTAAAGATTAGATTAAGTTATTTATAATACTGTAGGGTTATAATTGTGTTGTTAACATTGGGAGTGAATTTTCTATGCCGTAGGAAAC
>DWEO01000164.1:0-11203 GCA_018245995.1 Pyrrhopyge telassa croceimargo
CAACCAACACGACCAACGAGGCAATCAATATGATAGCTAACATCCAAAAAATATCCTCCTAAATACATACTCAAACATTACACTGAATTTTGTATAAAACCAGTTACTTTGTAGTTTTCATTCGATTTTTTATTTTTTCTTATTTCTATAAATGGTGTTTTCACTGTTAATATTACAAGTGCGGCCCGCCTTCACTTCATTTTGCCTAATTATGGCCCTTGCCTGATGAAAGGTTGCCGACCGCTGCCCTAAAGTAATGTATTAGAGAATTGTAGATCTACAAAAATACTACAAAAAAGTCCAAATTAGCATGTTACTATCTCTTATGGTTAACTCACAGTAACTACTTTTATGTTCAAAATTGCAATTAAAAATATTACGTTATTTTCGAGGCTGTTTTCTGTTCAGTATTAATCCTTTCGCGGGCGAAGCCGCGGGCACAGCTAGTACTAATTATATAATATTAGCTTACAACTGTTTCTAATGGAACAGGTGTGTATTAAAAAATCTTATTCTCGCGATTCTTAAAATAATATACACTTAAAAGATTTCTTGTACAGTCGACATAGATTTGTTAATAAAGACTTATAATTTAAAAAAATTCTTTGTTTTATTTATCAATGGTTACTTCAAGAAGCACAATGCAATATATTTATTGAGTTTTAATTTAATTTAATTCTCTATTAAAGGTCATATTTTACATAACATTTAACGTATTGCAAAAGTTACAACACTGTAGAAAGTATGTATGTATGTAGAAACACGGAGTCATATAAATAACACCCTTCAATTTGAAGTTAAATGAGTTTAGAACGCCGGTTCCAATCCAGTTGAATCTACACTTTTTGAATGCAATTGTTCATTGTTCATTTGAATACCAACCTGTCTCATGGTCTTTTCACTCTTTTCATGTCAAGTATTATCATGACACATAATTATTTCAATTTTATATTCAATTTAAAAATGTCTCCCTGCCAGAAACGGAACTAAGAAGTTAAACAGTAAACGTATAATACGGGTTCTAGATAATTTAAGTGCAGCAATAAAACCCAGACTCATTGGAGCCATAACCCTTAACTATGTATTAACACTTCACATTCAATTGGTTCATTACGCGTAATTGCCTAATACCTGGTTATTATTTATATTTCCTTGTAATTATTGTCTTGAATGCTTCTTCTCTGTTTTTAATATGAAAAATGTCGATGTTCAAAGCGAGGTTTACTGCCTTCGACTAGGAAACATTTGTGGCAAAGACTTGCTTGTTCAATTGATGCCGATTTTAAAAGATACGGGTACAGACTAAATTAAAAACATACACAATCATCGTCAGAATATATAAATACTCATACATATATATAAATATTCATATATTGCTTTACAGCCTTTCATAAGTCACAATTTAGTATATCAAATTTTTATGGAGGACACTAGATTAATCAGAACCATACTTTCAGTATAGGCTAAATTTATACACAATTGTTATTTCACTATGAGGTCTTTTTTAATCTGATATTGAGAATCATAATCTAATCAATTAATGAACAATATCAATAAGCTGTCTCACATTGGATAATAATTATCTAAATTTACATTATTTTATATATATTTGTTAGTAAATTACGACGGTATTAAATAATAAAACGTATTTCTTTAGTTACAGATTATGCATTTTATTTATTCTTCTATTAATTTTAACGCCAGCCACGAATTCTCTGGATTGTCAAAGGTGCACTGGTAGTGAAAATCAATACGTATTAAGTCCGCCTATTGTGTAAATCAATGAATTGTGAAAAAACAAATAAACCAAGAATTTTCGTCCGATAATCAATTTAGTATAGGCGTTTGTGTTCATCCGTTTTCTTTTATATAAATTGATAATAGAAGCGTATTTCTGTATTCGTATAATTTCAATTCGATTAATTATACAAAAAAGGGATACATATTTTAAAAACTCTAATTATATAAAGATGTTTTACTTTTATTACTCATACGCAAATAAGCATTTCGATTTTGACTTTACAAACTTACACTAATACAATACAAAACATTTCACATTGGTGGTGACATAACTGATTTAAAAATGAAATTTTATAACATAACTTTTATGTACCATTATTACTGTTTGTCTTTCAAAGATAAATAAGAAAATAAATAAATAAATCAGCATGACGTACGTGTCGATTGTAGATATGTCCACTCTTATAATTGCTTCCGACAGTACTCTGGAACTGTTCAAATCGGTACGAGCCGATCTAACTGCACGGACACACTACAGAATGCAAATCATTACTTAAAGTATATATTAAAGATTTGAGCCATATACGCCTCCAATTTGTTGCAGAATATTTTGGCCTCAAGTAGAATAGGGATGAACTTTGGATTTAATACCAACAATATTAGTGTATTAATTGATATTGTATCGAAATAATACATTTTAAATTAGAAACTTAATAGCATTACAATAATAAATTCAATAATATTGTTATAGTAATCAATTTAATAACATTGTTATAATCAGTTTAGAGTACTCAATATTACAGCAATTATGTTAGGATGATAAGAGAAAAGCAACTTTTGATTCGTGTGATAACATAACTGAACCTTTTTTGATGATTCTCAGATACGATTTATACGATGAGAATAATTCTAGTCAAACAATGATATTGACAAGACAAGTACAAAGTGTTTAAACTAATTAATTCACTGGAATTATTTCATCTATGCTTTACCGTGGTCAAGGCGGAATGTTCGAACAGGGCCAGTAATGGTGGAATCAATCAAACAAGCAGCGAACACCAGGTGGTCAGTGGATACAAGTATCATGGGATTTGCTAACGATGATATATGTTATGGTTGTGGTTGGTTTATATGTGCGTAAAACGTAAAAATTGTAACATCACGTTTATAATCCCCGAAGAGGTAGGCAGATGAGTATAATGGGTTAATATATGGGCTAATAATTAATAACATTCCCTCGTTTCACCCCTTAGAACCCATTATAGAGTGAGCTCGTTCCACTCCGAGCTACTACTAGAAAATCTATATTTAAAAATGTAATAGTGCCCGACCCGGGATTTGAACCCTGGACCTCTCAATCGGCAGTCAAGCTTGCAGCCAACACGACCTACGAGGCAATCAATGTGGTTTACGTGACGCACAAAATACTCGTACTAAGGCAGCAAAGGCCAAAGTCATTGAATCATAGTTATTTACATTTTCATTATCATTTTTAACTCTTCTTTTATTTTACTGTTTGACACAGCTCTCTTCTCAGAAGAAGAGTTTTCAAGGTCGTGATCTAGCTAGTTTCAGGGATTTCTTAAGAGATAATAAGTCAGGATAATAAAATCACTGGAAAATCTATATTTATACTCATACGTAAAGATCAGATTAGAAAGATTTGACAAGATAATGTTTAGTTTTCCAAAAAAAGTCTAGTTTATTACTTAAAAGTGACTAACTTACATAATTTTTATTATGATTCATTGATGGAGAAAGTATTTTAAATTTAAAATACATCAATAAAGTCTTTATGTAATTTAACAAATGACAAAGAAATGTACATTATGTTAAGAAAGTGTTACTTAATAACAAAGGATACAAGAAGTGAAGTCGTATTCAGGTATTCTACGAGGCAATCGACCACAGACGGCCATATAGAAAGGCATCAATTTTCCTTCGTCGCAATTCTTGCCATTACCAGCGAGTTATGCTCTGTCACGTTAATTCCAGTCATATTGCCAGTCCCTACCACGACGGGCTTTCTCTAATATTATTAATTGAGAACTAACCAGCTACTGGCGCCTGATCCAGACTTGTTAATGAGATTACGTAGTCAGCTAGACATCGTTCTTCAGGTACCGCTTTGAACCTATTAAAGGCGAATCAAAGTTTAACGAGATTACAGAATCAATCGCTATAAAAAGAAGCGATCAAAATTAAGTATCTGTGTGTTAAGTAACAAAACATTTCAGTGATAGTAGATTTCGAAGAAATGCTACAATCGTTTGATACAAAAAAATATAAAATTAGTAGTATATGAGTTTATAAAAGTTAAATTGTTAATAGCGTAGATTCCAAACGAATTAAACGGAAAAAAAATATAATGTTAGCCGACAAAATGATTAATTGTATTCATTATCATCAACTTCGTCTTCTTCAGCCTGTTTAAACACACAGTTACACGTAGGCCTACAATGAAGGGTTTTGCCCATCATTCGCACGCTAGGCATTCGAATTGGTGATCCATACCGCCTACGCCCATCAGTGGCCAGGGCATTTAATCGTGCCGTGCTGTGCCTATATATTTCATGTAATAATTTTAACGACGTGTGTTCAAACTACTAAACTATAATTTATTACCTATACATTCTCATATCGTCATACAGTTGTACACAGATAGAAAGCATAAGACTGAAGGCTTAACATTAACGTGTTAAATTACCAGCTGTAATTTAAATCGGTGATCGACAGTTGATTGGGACAGTAATTTAGTACAGCACGGAACAGCTTATGCAACGAGCTCTGAAAAGTAATAAACGGCCGATGGACGTCTTTGTTTGGATTTGGAGCTTTGCTTTCGTTTCGTGACTTGTTTGAGATTCTGACAAATGCAAGCAACTTTTCCTTTGATCTGTCGAATCGAACTATGAATGCTACAAATCTTTTAAAGAGATTCTTGCTGATGATGGATACATTCAATGTGATTTGCTTAAGGGTTGTGATTTTATCATTGTTATCTCCTGTTTTTATTTCATTGAAAAACACTTCCCCATTGAATTATGTAACGTCTACAGTCAGCATAGATCTTTAAATTGTCTAGTTATTTATAGGGTTACATTTGGTATTATTACCTGTGTTAACCAAAATTATTGGCCTTCTGCTTTTTGTGACTTGATATAGGTAGCTTCATTCTTGTTAGAAACTGGATCGGAATGGACTGCGTCCGTTTTTGGTGAGCTGAGCGGCCTGCATTTTCGGAATCACTTTCAAGAAACCCATATTTGGAATTCAATGGCTCATGAATTATCCGAGACGGTGATTTTCTTTTGAGTCCAGCTTTTTGGTGCCCTGATAATACTTGGGTACACGGTCTGTTGATATGCTGCATAAGCATGGACTTCCTAAAGTGGTGCCTCTTCGCTAGCAAACCAGGCTTTATAAAAATAATGTGTTCTCGATTTACACGATTTACAGCTTAGGATTATATTTAGTTTTTTTCAGTTTTTTTTAACTTGATCCAACTGATAACAGGTTTTTCAATGTTTGTGTGTGAAACAATGCTGGCAGTTCGTGGTATGATGCGGCCTACATACGCATGCGTAAATGCCCTGGCTATCATGGGGCAGCAGCGTAAGCGGTGTGAGAAGCAGTGTTCTGCGATTCCCAACCCGTATTTTCATCGTGCGGATTATGCGAAAAAACCCCAGTGCAGACCTGTGAAAATTCAGCTATGGACTTAAACAAGCTCATGATGATGATGTGTGAACTTTAGATTTTATTTTGTGACTTCATCTATATGATTAAAAAATCACCAAATGTACCATAAAAATGCTATATCATATTACAGCTACATTTATGCATAAATATTCCAACATCATGATCAAAGAAATATCCAAAGAAATAGCTTTAAAAATTGTCGTTTGCTTCGACGGCAAAATTTTATTGGATTGATAACGTTGCCGTAAGTGAACTTGAACAAGACAAACAAAATTTGGGTGAAATCGCAGGAACAAGGTTAGTTCCCTAACATTGTACATAACAACACATATCAAAGTTCGTCTTCAGTCATAAATTATCACATTCTGTTATCCATCGACACGATAATTAGAGATCGTGTAATTTATTATTCGCTGATAGAGAATGGTCGCTTGGGAATAGCGAATTTGTTGTATCCACGGTCATTGAACTGTAAAATAGGTACTTGTTACTTGCAATATCTTTTGTATATAGGATATTTTGAAGATTATTGATACGTTAATATTAATTAGCATAAAGAAAGCGTATACGAAGTTCTTCGAGCACTTTTTGTGTTCCACCCAATAAATAAGTCAACTGGATTGCGTTCTCGGCGTGTTCAAAGACCGCGCGGTTCTTTGGTACAAATACTTGATTTTTATTACTGCAGTATACTTTATGTAGGTTCTATACCGCAATTAACACGATTCTCGCATTATTGCACTATCTTAAGTAGTATAAAAAAGTTGATTGTATTATCAATAATTTATTAAGCAGTAGTGCTCTATTGCTTGAGGAGTAGTACTTTAAGGGTCTTTTTATGAATATTATATATTATGTACTTACATATTTTTTAAGTAATACAAGAAAATATAATCTGCGTTAATTGATATATTAAATTGTAATTAAATATTCGACGTAATATGTCGTATATGCGCAATGTTAAAATCTTAACAATATTTAAGTAAACTAATTTAAAGTAACCTGCTCAGTTTGTTATCGATGAAAAAAAAATTACATTGAAAAAGGTGTATACTGTATCCTTGAAAAATGTTTTTCTGATAAAACAATGTACATTGCAAAACAATTTAGATCGTCGTTAGTTAAGATATTCTAAGTAGAAGATGAAATAACGCAAAAAAATCTAACACATAAACGAGCTAGTTTCCCGCAATCTACATCATAGAGGCATCATGAAATACGAACATCAAATCCAAATTCTCAAAACTCAAAGTGGACAGTATACAGAACTACAAGGCTCCTACTGCGTTTGCCCCATTAGTATAATACTTTCCGGCTTGTCTCCAAAACGGGCAATCTCTCGACCGGCCAGCGATCGCACTGTAACAGTAACATTCCCACGGCGATGGTATCTGACCATTCAGCGTTCGATCTAATTAACTTGCTTACAATTAAGTTCGCTGCTCTAAATACGTGCTTCACTACCACTAGATGAAACATGAATCGAGTAAAGTGAATCTGTTTAAAATCATCAGAGTTATAAAAACAAACGTCTTGAAGCGAAACTTCTAGACGACAAATTTCTATATTGTTGATAACAAGATTTACGATGTAAAAAATGTGATATTTTGAATATTAACTGATCACACTCTCGAAGAAGGAATAACCAAATCCGAAAATGGTAACCCATTACTACTAGAGGAAAGTAATCGCAGAAGCAAATTAGGGCTGTTTCTTTTCTCCCGACCACTTTTATTGTCTCACTGCTGGACTCGGGTCTCCTCTAAAGCGAGGGTTAAGGCCTTAATCTGCCATGCTGGCCATGTGCGGATTAGCAGATTTAATACACCTTAGAGATTTTTTTTATAACATCTAAGGTGTGCAGGTTTCCTCACGATTGTTTCATTAGCAAGTGATATTTAAACTTAAAACGCACATTTTGTAAAGAGCTATCTCTGCTAAGCTATCATTGATCTGTTTGATAACTCTAAAATAAATATCGTAACGTACTATTTCTTTAAAGTAAACACCATTTTGAATTTTCCGCGCTATCGAATTCGGGAGCGTGATGAATGAATTTTAATTTTTACCGTAATCAGTTACACGGAATTATCATTTAGTAGATTGCTTTAAACGTAAACGTCCAATCAATTATATGGCTACCAAAATAACTTTGGAACTATTGCAACATTTTAGTATGCTTTCAGTTAGGTCGGATAATACATTAGTCACTGAATCACTTATTTAGATGTTTATTTCGTTTAAATTACTTACTTTTGTCGTAAATTTGTATCGATCAATACAAGTTATGAACGAAACTTGAAAAAGTTCACAACTATTAGGGCTACCTTAGGCAAAATGTGAACGCGTTGGTGAACAATTTATTGGCATTTGGAGACAAAGGGAAGCCATTGACAAGAGGAATGTTAATGTTGTACTCTTTTTATCACATCTCCCCGTGTGCCAACATTTTTATCCCGTCTAAGGGCATTTAACAGTCATTTAGAAAGCAAGGTATGAGCTAATTGATGTCGCAATTACACTGTTTTCACTTTACCAAGCTTATCTTCTGCTACTGGTTTACTATCCTCATTAATAGATATTTATGTACATGTGTACGTTACTTTTTCCTGTTATCCCTAGTTAGTACTGAAACATTTTATCGCGTGCGTTAGAATCTTGTGTTGATTATTTATAAATAAGATTTTGAAGGCGGTTGCATGTTCAGTATCATTTCATTGCAGACGTATTTCTACTACGCTTATGTAAAATTAATTCCTGGAATGCTCATCCTGATACGCTCCTCTTCATGTAGTCTCTTTGGGAATATTCACATTTAAGAGTCGTTACTTATTAATACTCCGAAGTTACAACAGATCCATAAATTGATAAGACTTTTATTCGGGGTACACATTAAAGTTTGGCAGTGTGAACTCTTCGTACAATTCAAGTATGTTTCAAGTTCCAGGTGGCTAAACAAACCGTTGCAACAGTTGCTATCAAAACATTGCCCTGCAATAAAACTGTAAAAGTTCCAAAACGGATCATATCAACACCATAGATTACAAACACTGGGTTGCATCACTTTGATACGGACGCTTGACCCAAAATTGGTAACAGGAAATAAAACATCAAAGATAACACGACTAATGCAAGATACTAACTAGATAGTGTTCAACACCCTTTTTAAGAAACGCAACAATTTTGAGAGGAATTTGAATTTATGAATATTTATTTTAAGGTTGGTACGTACACACCCATGCGGTGGTCTTACGGAAAATTTTAAATGTTGTCACGTTTAAATATCTACGTACATTGCTAGCCATTTTTTTCTTCACCCATACGTTTCAAATAAACGCATTGCCGGAAGTTCATATTTATGTCCAGTCGAAACTCTGACACTACATAAGATCAACATTGGCTCTGTTACCACCTCTGAGGATTAAGGAAGCTTAAAACGCCCGCATAACAATACTCTTTAGCATTTTCAACGCCATATGGCATAATATTATAGTGGCTTTAGCTTCCAAACACAATAATATAAGTGCGGTCACTAAGCGGCTGACGTATATTGGAATATGTATTTCTTCAATTGCAACGCATTGCCGTGTTTCTGCTTTCATATTCTGAAGAGCTAATTTTTGCCACTAAATTATGTTTTGATAATCAAATTAAAATAATAAATAATAAACAGGGCGCGATGGCGTTCATTGGGGGAAGCCTATGTTCAGCAGTGGACTGAGATAGGGTGATGATGATGAATTAAATTTGGTGTCTATTTTATTTACTTATAGCATAACTATGGTGGTTCGTTTCATTTGATTTTTCTTTCCATTATCTCCTAATGTTCTTCCTATTTTTTACTGACGTTTCTATCAGTAGTGAATTCTAACCGCAGAAAATAGGTGTATTTTTATCTACCGCTAATATAATACAGACTTAAATTATTTTATCACTGAAACATAACATCACGCCTGTAGTACCCGATGAGGTAAGCAGGGGAGAAGTGTCACTACTACAAAGAAAGTTATTAAGTTGTTTCAGCGTATTTAACCTTATTCCTTGCATTTGATTCATATTTAAAAAAACATATTAATTTAGAGTAAGCAAATGGAATTATGACGTTATATAAGTTAGTACATTTGGATATACTGAAATAATGCGCTTATTAGATTTCTGTTTTTGTTAAGAAATATATACACATATATATCTTCACATCAGGTCCCTCGGGGGGTAGAAAGCATCGAGTGCCAAATATCTCTATCCTTACAGACCTGCCGCGCTTCTTCTATATTCATCACTCTTTTCATACAAACAGCCTGTTTCGGAGACTTCTGAGTCTCCCATCAGCTAGTATCTGGCCTATTTGCTTGAGTCTCCTTCGGCACCTGCGTCCATCAACATTCGCATTGTATACTGCTATACTGCTTCGTCATTCTTTCATCAGCCACGGGAAATACAGTTTTTGATAGTGGTATTAAAGCGAAATGTAAATTATTGGTGCTTCCGGCTGAACAATATTTTTGGATATCAAAAATATATTTAGTGTTTAATGGTTTAAGCTCTACATGATGATATAAGCTGAATTAGTAGTCAGTTACATTTACGATTTTGCAAAATGTACAAAAGACCTTGCTATTACAAAACAGTAATATACATAATGTGACATGAAATGTTGAGAATATAAAAAAAAACATTCAACAGTTTCTTATTGTTTCAAAATGCTTACGTACAAACAAAAGTGAACAGAAATATATGTCTCTTGTATTATGTAAACCATTCAGTTCATTTTTCTCAATAAATACAATACATACAATTGCAAATGCTATAGAACATTTCATAATAATATAACGCTGTGGTCTTTTAAAATGAAGTTCTGTTTTGTTTTCTTTAAATACGGCAAATCGCTGAAGCGTCTTGACTAGAAACCGTCGGAGAGTGTATTAATAGATCAGCTGATTAAAATGATAATTTAGTGGAAAACAACTCAAGAATAAAGATAAGAGAGTAACTGACGGCGCCAACAGATGACTAAGAAGTGTTTAAAGAAAAAGATTATGATAAGTCGAAAACATATCTAGTTTAAACTAGAGCACAAAATATTATTCCGCGGTATGAATAAAAAAAAAAGTTGTTATATTTGAAGATGCTAGATTGTTTCTTTTGTTAAATATGTACTTCAGCTTGAAATCGATAGTCACTCGGTAGCAGACAAGCGAGGCTTTATTTCACCAACTTACATTTATACATACATACATACATACATATACTCACGCCAGGTGCCTTATGAGGTAGGCAGAGAGCATGGAGTGCCAAATATCTTTACAGACCTGGCGTGCCTCTTCTATACTCATCACTCTCTTCATACCGGCGTGCATGTAATAATTGTTTACATAAATGCGTGTTACATATATTCATATTAACATATACCTTTTTATATCTTAATATATATAAATTACGTGTCACAGTGTTTGTCCGCGATGGACTCCCAAACTACTTAACCGATTTTAACCAAATTTTGTACACCGTGTGCAGGTTGATCCAACTTGAAAGATAGGATAGCTCACATCTCAATTTATAGTCGCAATATTATTTTATTGCAAATTATTTGTTTACTATCCGATAGCCACTATTAATTATTATCTCCAAACAATTCCAACAGATGTCGATACCTATTGTCTGGATTGAGTAAGTATTCAATAGAAGGCGCTGTGTTAAAAGTACAGACGTTTGATATTAGCTACAATTTAATAACATAACCGCCACGTGCTGTTGAGGTTAA
>DWEO01000165.1:0-11194 GCA_018245995.1 Pyrrhopyge telassa croceimargo
TTTTTTCAATAAATATAATATGAAAAACTGGAAATAAATAATAATAATTCTAATAAAAATGCAAAAACAAAAAAAAAACTTAATGACTTTTCATTTAAATTTCACGTGGACGAAGTCGCGGGCACAGCTAGTTCTTGAATAAAATTGGAGACATCTTGAAAGATGGCCTCTTTAATAGATAGCATGTACAGCAACTTTAATGAATATAGAAGAGATAAAAGGAGTCTGCCAAAACCGTAGCAAATGAATATTCGTAGTCTCTACCCTACACCAATGGAAAATAATTAATAATGAAATAATTTGACAATGTGTGATGTTGACCATATGCATCATGTGGTTCTTATTCCAAATTTTGCCTAAACTTTACACATAGATCATGTAATTGTTATATGCTCAGCACCCGTCAGAAACTCCTCCACCAACAAGAGTGGAAACAAGAGAGGAACGGCTTGAAAGGAAACGAAGAGAGAGAGCGGAGCAAACTGCATATAGACAGGAGCAGCAGATAGCGCTGTGGGATCCGGCTGCCAACCCCAGAGCCACCACTGACCCTTTCAAGACCTTGTTTGTTGCTAGAATTGTGAGTATTATATGTTCATTTAAATATTTGTTTGACACCTGCAAACTCCACCCAGTTTTCTATTTTGACCTCAAACAGTTGCATATCTTAGTTAATTGTAATAAGTGAAGCTAAATTATTAATATGTCAAAATGAAGAATTACATTATTAAATATAAATGTGAGATAATATAAAGGTATAGAACTTTGCTTCAGCCATCTTTTTTTCAAAATTACATTTTTTATTGTAAAAAACTGATTATACATTTTTCAAAGTATTGTCCATTATTTTCCATTACTTTCCCTCACTTTTGTAGTAACAATCCCGATTGCTATCATCACATTTATTGAAGAGTTTACATATGCTTACATATCTCCTGCTAATGGGGGATCTTGCAGACCAGACATAGTAACTAAATCGTAATAGTCAGAAAGGTTTTCACTTGTTGCCATGCCCATTAAAAAAATAATATTAACTAGTGACATTCTATTGCAGAACTATGACACTTCAGAGTCGAAACTCAGAAGAGAGTTTGAAGGATATGGTCCTATTAAAAAGGTATGTTTTCCCCACATATGTATGTTTCCCTACATATTAAGTACCAAACTCATATACTCACCACTAAAAGTTGTATGGGATCATTGTAATCTACACTTACTTTCCCTAATCATTATTGTATGCTACCTGTCAGGAATGAGTTTCAATGTCTTGTATTTAACTATTTGTCTATCTACTATGTATAACACAATACAAACCTTGCTGTTCAGTGGCCTAAACATGTAACAATCAGACGTCATAAACATTGGACCTGAACTGCTAAATAAACTAATTGACATATCTGTTTGATGTTGACGTCCATAGATGGCAGATTAGTCAAATTGTCGAACATATTACGTGCCTCCCTTGATTGAGACATAGGAGTATATTAAAGCATCTACTGTATGTCAACAGATCTCACTGGTGTACAACAAAGATACCAGCAAGCCCCGAGGGTATGCATTCATCGAATATGAGCACGAACGGGACATGCACTGTGAGTGGAATGTATTGGGATGTGACCATTCATGCCATGGAGACATGTGATTGTTGATCCCATCTTTATGAACATCCATTTAATTTTATTAGTTGTATATTATTCTATTTACAACTACATTTCAAAAAACTGACTCAACACCTAGATGTATTCTGCACCAGTATGACCCAGTGAATACTAGGAATATGTAATAGGTAGCAAACAGTGAAATAAATGAGTAAATGCAAGTGATAATTTCTTTATCATACAATGAGAATTCATAATGACCAAAGGGGTATTTTTACTTGGTGGGTTACTTAGAGTATCCATCAACAGCTCTGCAGCTACCAGAAAATGATGCCCTCCAGGTGGCACAAACATGAGTTCTACATTTATTTTCGAATTTCGCCTGTTATTGAATGAATTTTCTTTTACTATCCACAGTCACATCACTACCTAATCTATACTACTTATTTTCTTATTGTAATTGTTTTACTATTTCAAACTACAATCACATGTCTCCTTCAATACAATATTGCGAATAAAGTTACATTTTTACAGTTGTATTGCCACTTGAGATTTTGGTTTTGCACTTAAAGAGGGTAGCTGTAAAAATTGTATCTTTCATTGTCAATCTTACTGAATCAAAGCCCTAATATATTCACCTGTTGGTATGTATATGTATATATATAATATATATTTTTAGTTAATTTAGAATCTAGCAAAATGCCTATACTATATTAGTTTTAATTAAAATTCAAAACCTCTTTCAATAAAATTTATAATAACTGTGTAATATATTCTTATTCTATCTCTTTCTATCACTGCATACATCCATTGAAATATATTAAGACAGCATCAATTAAACTATTACTTATTCTGTCTGTAAATTCTATAGTAATACCAACTTCTAAATATATTACGACTTCTCAGTAATATTTTACATAATATAGTTTTCTTAATTTTCGTTATTGAGCCCTGAAACCTTCTTGGAGGGGATTCTGGCATTTCAAATTATTTTTTTGGTCTACATCTAAATTCCTTTTACACTTTGATCACTTAAATCTAGCTATGTTTTCTCGGCATGACTGAAGATGTGCAACATATTAATAATATATGACCTTATGTTAAAAGTACAATTTCAGATTATGTAAAAAACTGAAAAACTGGTCAAAGATGAAATTATTAGTTGATATTTTTTCGTGCATATATTTTTGGGGGTATACTAAATTTCCAATTTAGCACTTGTTTAGTTAGCATAATTTGAACTCTCACGTAATATTCTTCAACCCCTTCCCCAACCGACGCATCCCCTCCAAGAAGGTGTGAGCCGCGGCTCGACGACAGCGACGCCTGGCGGCAACATTGCAATATTAACTGGTGGTTTTTTTCATTCACACCAGATAACACAGACCCGGCCATAGATCCTCGCACTGTCTCGCGACTTAGCGGCCTATTATAGGTTTGTATGTGGTAAGAAATGCCAACATACAACTTGATAAATCATTTAAAACAAAAGAAAGAGAGAGAAACTAGGATTAACGTTTCCGTATGTCAACTTTGAAAGTAGAATACGTTAAATGATCTTTTTTTTTGTTTCTTTTTAAAAATTCGGTTATTATTTATATTGTGCCATGAATTGGAGGGTAGGTATTACAAAGTAACATACAAAATTTTATAATAAATTTTTTACATAAAAAATAACGATTTGTATGAACGTAGGCGAGGGTAGGTATTGAAAATGTAGGGTGTTTAGCTCAGTTTTGGCTTGGCATTTATTTTACTTTATGTACAATGTATATTTGCCTGCGGTTTTGACTCGTACTAAATTGTCCTTTCATTGTATTATTTTTTTTTTAAAGTACAAGGAATAACTTTATTCCTGTCACAGGACGCGATAATCACCCTTCATATTGTTCAACTTTTGAAAAATGATAAATAAGTGATATTTAATTCGATTATTGAATATTGGTATAGTTAAGAAAATCGGCGTAGAACGAAACAGGTAAATGTATCTAACGAAAATGTCGGTTGACATAAATGTAAGTACACTTACAGTATGAATAAATGGTTTTCAAGGAAAAATATGATGGTGGATTAAATTCCTTATGGTAAATATTCTACAACTGGAAGTGTATTTAGTAAGATATGTGATATTTTTTTGTGGGTAGTTTGAAAATTTATTACGTATATTATCATTTGCCAGGTAGGTATGAACTAATTTTATGCGCCAGTCAATGCCATCTACTGATCGGGTGACACAAATCTGTAACGGAGTAAAAGTAAGCACTACACATATCGGTAACTGAGTAAAAGTAAGCACTACAAAATTCGGTAACTAAGTAAAAGTAAGTACTACACATTTCGGTAACTGAACAAAAGTAAGCAAGTAAGTAAGGTAACTGAACAAACCGGTAATCGAGTAAAATTTAGCACTACAAGAAAATCAGTAATAAAAGTATACTTTAATTTTTTAAGGAATGTTGATATATTTTTGAGGGTAGTCTGTAATAAAAATACCATGACGACAAATTGATCGGCAATTTCGTTTTGTTTATTTATTTTTTAATGTTCAACAACTATGAGTCATTGCGCACGTTTGGAGGAAGTAAGTAAATGCGCGCCAGGTAATTGGTGGTACGCAGTGCGGTTCCTTCGCGTTTTCTACACGTTGTGGGATGTTGTCGGTAAAATTATGTCGCAAAAAATGAAACAGTAAGTAAGAAAACACACCGTCCTCTGCGAGGGAAAAGTCTTTCCATAAAAACACCCTGTAAGTGCCCATTGTGATCCCCACCGATTTAAGCCCGGTTTTAAGGTTATTTTTCTCAATAATCATAATCTTGATGCTTCTGCCTTTCTCCCCCTCCAACCCATCGTTTAACAGTGGCAAACTTGATACTGCTCCTCTTGAAGTAAGGTGAAAAACTTGAGACTAGGTACTATGCCTTGTACTTGTACACACACTATGCCATACAATATCCCACCAATGACATGAACACACAGACAACTAAACCTAGAGTGGTAGCTGAACTCGACATTCCTATGTCTTCCCTATAGGGATAAAAACTGTGCTGTGGGGAAAATCAACTGAAAAGTTTCTGGGTTTTGGAACTTATTTAACAAACGCCACCCCAATCGAAGTCCTTTGAAACCAACCTCAAACCGTATCCTTCATAGCATCAGACCACTGAGTCGAAGAGATCTGCACTCCTGCCAAGTCCTTGGTTCCACCACTTCATCCCCTTGCTTGTACCTTCCAGAGAAGTATAATGTCAGTCCCACTATCTTAACACTGACACAGCAGTCTGATTATTATGGCTGACTAACATCTGACCGTTCTTTAACTTTGATTGAAGTATAAAACACATGTTAACTATTATTTGCTCCTGAATTAGTATAAATAAGATGTCATATAGGGTAATATTTTGGGCCCCAGGATTAACGGTTAGTGATAACTAACACTTATAACAGCCTAACAAAAATCTAATGTTTAAAAATGGAACAATCTATGGCGCAAGATTCCTTTTGTTCTTTTTTTAAATTCAAGTTTATTTAAATAAATATGATGTTGGTAGAAATTGCAGTATCTTTTTTTATACTCCATGGCATTAGATTATTCCCTTTGAGAGGACGCAGTGTGGAGGTTTTTGAATATAGAACAGATAAACAAACAAACCAAAAAACACAGTAAGTAAAATCAACGGTAGGTATTTCTATAAATTTATTTTTCATATGTATTATTAATATACACACTATGTACAAACTAATTATTGCAAAGGCATCTGTCGACCGGTCGAGAGGTATATGAAGGAGGTATAATATATATGTATTTTTTTTTAATTTATTTCTCCATGTGACATCTGTGCTGGAAGAAAAAAAAATCTCGTTGGACAGTCTACGTACGGGTTACATATGAACATTTCCATTTATAAAAATTGAGATGTTGTTGTAATGTTGTAAATGTTTACTGTATTTGGTGTTATTATTATTAGCTGAACTCTGTCATAATGAACGCTGAATATTGTATAAAATATGTATAAAAGGCGGTTTACACGGCAAAACGCTCGTGCCTTTAAGTAGAAGATGGAATATACTAAATGTTGGACATGCTTAATGTTTTTTCATATTCCAAAAAAATAAAATCGGCCCTCTTTCTGGTACAATCCATATCCTACTATGAGGCACAGCTCTCCCACACTAAGAAAGCCCGAGATAAATTATTGCACGAAATAATTATTTCTATATTGATTCAGCGTCTATTATCACAGACAATACTCAATGTGTACATTTTTTTCTCTGATCTAAAACAATGTGCACAGTTGTTGCGTGTTCAAATGGATTATAGTTTGTTTAAAAAAAAATTAATACTCTGAAATTTTAAATGTTCTGTTCCAAATATCCATTTGTACACCTTTATGTTAAGGCTTTGACAATACTTTCGTGCGAGTCCACTTGTTAGGGCACTAAGTAGTACCGCAGAATGGATGTTAAAAAAAGAGTGTATTCCAACAATAAAAAAAACTCAAATATGGTCTAAGGAGAAGACTAGACTAAAACTAGGCGCTCCTAGAATCCACGCGCCACCCCTCTTGGTGCTCATCGTTAGAGCGCAATAACTTCGCTCGAGTCTTGTTTTTATGTGCGAAAAGGACAGTGGCCATATTGGAAATCGTGCAGGCGGTGAGGCGTGTCTTTGTATACATACAAGCGCAGCGGCGGTAGAGGAGTGGCGATGTTACTTGTTCGTAACGTAGGGCGGTGGCGATGTTAGAGCGTGCAGGCGGTAGACACTCGCACGAGAGCGCGCGCGCTCGGGCCCCAGCTGACTGTACGGTGACTGTTCACAGCCGCTTACAAACACGCGGACGGTAAGAAGATAGACGGCAAGCGCGTGCTGGTGGACGTGGAGCGGGCGCGCACCGTCAAGGGCTGGCTGCCGCGCAGGCTCGGTGAGTTCCATCAAGTTCATATAGCATTTGTTCAAAATTGATCCCGGTAGAACAATTTTTTACGTCAAAATGAAACTACCACCGCCTCGGAAAATGCACCGCTATGGAGAAGAAGCGGCGAAAGAAACTCCATAGGTGTGCTTATGCGTCTGTTGGATGGTTGTTTGTTTCTTTTTTTTCAATTGGTTGTTCAGCCTGTTTCACTACACTCTAGGACATAGATTTCCTCCATAGGGAGTTTCGAACATAATTAACTCTTTTTGATTGCCTTTGAAATAGCTATTCATAAAAACTTGTATTGAAGTCCGAAGAACAAATCTCGGAGTCTGGATTTGTGCCCTGTGTATGGCAATAGGCTCACCACCTATTCCATGATAGGACGTAAACGTAACTGGTGAAAAGTGGGACTGTAATACTACACTCCTCTGCCTACCTCTTTGGGGATTACACGCATGATGTTACGTTATCTACTGAAGTTTTTTATATAACTTTGGTGACATGTAACGAAAGCTATTCCTGGAGTTGCGCTTCAAATGTCCTCTATATAGTTGTGTGTTGCGTCAGGCGGCGGGCTGGGCGGCACGCGGCGCGGCGGCGCGGACGTCAACATCAAGCACTCGGGCCGCGAGGACAACGAGCGCGAGCGCGAGCGCTACCGGCTCGAGCAGCGCGAGCGCGACCGCGCCGAGCGCCCGCGCCACGACCGCGACCGTCAGTACACGCGCACGCACACACCCACGCACACGCACGCGCGCACAAGCGCACATGCACGCACGCACACTTACATGCTCTCAAGCACACAGACGCGCACACGCGCCCAAATGCAAATGGACTGCGCTTCCGCTCCTTGCTCTTATTTAATGTAAATAACACATACTTTTGAAATTGCAGCATGTTTAGTCATACATTTAATCATACGTTAATTATAATTTTGTATGAATATGAAGGAATAAAATATAAAAGTCTCACTTTACTATAAACATGCAGTGGACAGTGTTTGTATAATAAATATTACAATGTATGCGTGTGTGCAGGTGGCGCGCGCAAGCGCAGTCGCTCGCGCTCGCGGCGGCGCTCCGGCTCGCGCGCGCGCCGCCGCGACAAGCCGCGCGAAGAGGAGCCGGCTGCACCCGACGGGTACGTGCGCCCACAGCCACCTCTTACATTATCAGTCAATCGGGCCCCCACCCTCCCTCTCCCTCCCCTTCTTCCCTCGCCCGCCGAAGTGGTTTAAAAATATCCGAAAAACCGAGTTGGCCACTAATCCGTGTGTTCACCGATCCGCACATAAGTTGAGTAAGCTCCAAGGCTCCCGTTACGGCGGGAGCCTGCTGCCGATCAATGGACCCTATAAGGGGTGCGTCAGTTTACTCCCAATAACTCGCATGCCTGTTTAATATTCGTGTAACATCAATCCGTACGTGCTCGTCGCGCAGGACGCCCAGCAGTCGCCGGCGGCGGCGCTCGCGGTCGCGCTCCGAGCGGCGGCGCGAGCGCCGCGACCGCGACAAGGAGCGCGAGCGCGACAAGAAGCGCCGCCGCGACAAGGACAGGAAGGAGTCCAAGGTCAAGCCCGAGGACATCAAGATCAGGAGGAGCCTCTCGACGGTCAGTGCACTCACACACACACGCGCACGCACACACACACACACACACACACACGAGCACGCACGCTCACACGCCACGCAAACACGCACGCTCAATCACACGCACACGCACACAGTAATCGTAATTACTACACCATTTTACTAAACTATTCAATTATTTCATAAATAACCATCAATGTGCAAGCTATTATACATCAAGATATTAAACAAGCACCTGTTCTATCTATGATGTTTTAAAATGGTTCCATGACCACTTGCTCAAAGCAATTGAGGCGAATGATCAATAATTCTCCATCATCATAATTATTAATACTAATACGTAGGTATATGCATGTATGAAGTGTATGTATGTATGTATGTATGTATGTATGTATGTATATGTATGTATGTATGTATGTATGTATGTATGTGTATGATGTGTATGTATGCACGTATGTCTATTTATTTGTATCTGTAAATTTATATATGTATTATTTTATTGTTCTATTTATTTTATTTTATTATTACCATAATCTTTTTTTTTTTAATTAAGGTAATAAGATGCCTACCCCAACTTTTCATCATCACCTGGGTTGACTGGTAGAAAATGCCAATTGGCATTCAGTCCGCCCTTTGTTACCAACAATAAAGAATAAATAAATAAATAAATAATTGAGTGAAACATAAGTTTCGCATTACACACGTGGTTATCGTTGGCCACGCTTTGTAAATTTCCCCACCTTTCAATGCTTTCCTTGCTGTTTTTTCACGAATGGATACAAGATTTTACAACAACGATTATTGTGCGCCGTCCTATGGACTAGACGAGATACAGACTAGTAGTCGACCTCTCCGTCGGATCTTTTCAGACCACTTCTAAATCTTTCTAAAGGTTGCTTAATGAGCCCCCCAAAATACGGAAAAGCTCGTGAAAGTTTGTTACTAGCATTCATCTAATGAAATAATTGCAAACGGATTCAAGGTTACGATTGTTTCGTACAGACGTTTATGAGTTTGTATCGTGGTTTAAATATACAAAATATTAGTAACTAAAATTCTAAAACGCAAATTTCTAAATCACAAAATTCGAGAAAGACGAACGATTTATCTGCACATTATTCAATTATTATCCTAATTAAGGTTTTATTCCCGTTTACTTTGCCTCCACAATCATATACAAAAATATACAGACAAAAAAATATTTTAATGATCTGAACTTGGAGTTCTTTGGATTCGAAAATGCTTAAAATAGTTTCAGCGGTATTGTTGTTCTTTAGGAGTTCCTATTCTTTTACGCTCATGCTTTTTTTTATTGCTTGGAAAAATCCTCTGTTGAAATTTCTTAATAATTCAAAGTTGGTGAAGAGTGTGATCGCGAAAGTGACTCACTTGATATTAATACGGACTCCGCACAGCAATGTCACTTTTGGGTTTGAATTTTTTAGTAGGCTCCGACGAGTGCTGTGAAACTTTTCCACGTAGGGCGGCCACGTTGCAGTCTAGCTATGGGTATTTTCATTATTGTTTACATTTTTGTTACAGTTGGCGCAGTTTGTGTACGTGCAGTTGGTCTAATTTGTATTTACACTCCGCAATGTTTTCCGATGAGTTTGAATTCCGCTAATCCGAATTCTGCAGTAAACCTTAAACCCTTTCACTGATACTCTGTACACTCGAAATTAGACTAGCGATGATACAATATTATATAATAACAATGACAAAAATGCTAATAATCAAACGATAATTTCACGTTTATATGCAAAATATTTTTTTCATTATTCCTAACAATTGTTTATTGCGATTTTTGGCATGCAAGTGCAGGAAAACAGCCACCAAAAGCCATGCGCGTAATAAAAGGGTATTTTATTAACGATTAAGGCAGTTTTTTTAAATCTTTTTAGATTTTCTGGTGGTGGCTTGGAGTCTAGATTTGTGGCCTAAGCGCAACTGGTGAAACGTGAAAGTATAGTAATACAGTCCTCTGCATATATGTTCTGGGATTACAGGCGTGATGTTACGATTAAGGAAGTTCTCACTAGAGATAAGATCAATCAATTAAAGCTCTTAGAGTATAATGGACTACTGACAACAATATGAATTGAGTTTCTCAACTCCAACTTTGGCGCTGATCTCATTCATCCACACAGAAGGCCGGTGCAATCAAACCTATAAACATCCATGTTTAATGGAAAGAGAATTTAAACCGAGACTCGATTTATTAATCAATAGAAGTGAGGGCTAATGTACAACCGGATCAACCTATTACTCGCGTGTTTTATGTAGATAATTATATAAAGTTACTATTGTGCAATATTTATTATGTAGGATGATCACTGCAATTTGTTTAGAGTGACAAAACAAATTCATACCCATGTTCCCCGGGGACGTGCGCAGTACACACCCACGATATATTCGCTAAATTTTATGTCCCATCTCGAAAAAGGGCGTGAGCCTATTGCCATATACCACCGGCCACAAATCCAGACTTCTGGCTACTATTAGAAATTCTAATTTGTAAAATTCCGGTAGTACCCGACCCGGAAATCGATCTCATGACCATTCAATCAGCAGTCACCCTTGCAACCGCTCGAACAACAAGGCGGTCAAGAACACGAGTACAAAAATTACCTTTTAATGTACTACTCTTATTAATATTGATACGAATTCCTGATTATATATATGCCTGCTGATTTATTTCAGATCTTATCGAAGATTTGCATAGTGTTCTCATTTATATATTATATTAATATGTAAAGTGATAAGAAGAGCAAATTCTAAATAATCATTACATTAAGCATGTAGCAAAAAGAAATGAAATAATTTAACATTTATAATATCATTTCATCTGGATGACGATGGACAAGACATGTCATACAAACATATATTATGAATTTACCATAATATATTTTACATCAGTAGCCTGTCTCTATGAAATTGAAATTTGCACTAAATTTATTTCGACTTCATGAAACGTCAATACGCAATTGTTCGAAATTCCAGACAAAAGCCACTCGCAAATAAATATAAACATGCCATTACATCTAATTTATCATATAGACGCACCCTCTATGTATCTAGAATGCCC
>DWEO01000166.1:0-11166 GCA_018245995.1 Pyrrhopyge telassa croceimargo
GATATACAATTTCATCCACTTGTTCCAACACTACATCATCAACCACTACCCTTGCAGAAGTTCTCGACTCACCTCTTAAATACAGTAAATTAGTAAATATTGGCATATAGAGTAATAAACTGTCTTCAGCGTATCGAAGTCGGCAGGATGTCTAAGTACTTTAAAAATAAGCTTGGGAAACTCGTGACTTAAGATTCTTAATATCTCAAAGCAGATTGCAAGGTAAAGGATAAGGTACCTAAACAATTGTAGAAAGGTTTACTGTAAGTAACTTATTTGACAGCCAGTTTAAGACCGATTTTAGGGCTGTCTGAATATGTTTCATGGTTTCTGGCCAGTCATTACCGTTGAATTATTAACGCAGTAACATCTGCGTATGTATGTAAAAGTGATGTAAAATTATCTATTGGTGGGATGATCATAGATATTTGTAGAATGATAAGCAATTACACTAAAGGACGGCGTTCAGTGATATAAGTATAGAGAATTAGTGTCATAGTCAACATTAACGGCTTAGGCGCCATAAAACTAAATAAATCGGAATGTTTGGTACATTTAATTTATGTTACATTTAGAATGAATGACAGTACAGGGTTTTGGTCACAGTGCATCATGGAGTACACTGGATCATTTGCTATAACGCATATATAATTATTGAGTACACTGGATCATTTGCTATATAGGTACCTTTACGAACACAAAATAACGTAGTTGACGCTTATCCATATGGGACCATCTACATATATTTTACGTCACACAAATTTCATGATTTTGACCCCCCACCCCCTTCCTGTCACAGCTGTCACGTTTGTGAGACCCCCACCCTAGTTTGACGTCACATATTTTTCAATGTTACACCTAGAAATGAATAAATTAACACAAAAGTTCGAGTATTATTTTTATTTCTATTTAAATTATTTTTCCATAACTTTAATAATACTTTAATATATTTTGAAATACATAAAAATTACATATATTTTGTGATGTAACGTCACGAAATTTAGGATTCCTCCGTCCCCTTGTCACACTTCGTCGACCCCCCACTCCTTAACATGTGAGGTAATTTATGGATAGATATTCATTACCTTCGTATGCATCGATGCACTATCAGAGTGGTAAAATATGATATCACACTCCGGACAGTAAGTAACCAAATAATTTTTCATGTGGTTTTAAATTTTATTTCGTCTCAACAGGGGCGGATCAACCATGTCGGGGCCCCTAGTCAATGATTTTCTTGGAGCCCCTTTGCGTTATTCAAATTTATTAAAATACATTTTTTGTACCACAATGCAATTATATACATAACTAATTAAATTTTCACTCGATGAAACAATTTTTTTCCTCATTGCGCGGGGTCCCTAGCCGATGCGGGGCCCCTAGGCAATTGCCTACACTGCCTTATGGCTAATCCGGCCTTGCGTCTCAAAGTAAATAAGATATGTAAATGGTTGAATTTTGTTTTCAGCCTATTATTTCTTAAATCCGTTGTAAACTATATCTTATTGTCCTATATTCAGACAGATAGATTTTTTAAATGTATATGTTTTTCCATGATAGCCTGTGGGTTACAGTGAATCACTGAGTTTTTGATCACTTTACTTTGTGAGTCACTTTACTTTACTTTACTTTGTACCTACATGAATTCTAACGCACTTTTACAGGTATAATGCCGTGCCACTGAGTAAGAAGTACGTATGTAGGTACTAATATCGAACTTCAAATTTAAGAACAGATGCGTAACGCTCTGAAATTTGTCGGAAGGCAAGAAAATAAAACCAGCTACTAGATCAACCGGCATTTAATTTACGACGCTATATATGTATCAAATATGAATTAAAATAGGACCTGATCCCGAAAAACCAATAAGTCTTACACTTAATTACGCAGTTTCTAAGATATTTACTGATGCACAAGAAAATAATATAATCGATTATATTATTAAGTGCAGTCAAATATTCTTCAGCCTTACCTTCGTGGACGTTAAAAGTCTGATTTTCAAGATGGCAATGTTAAAGTATATATACATATGTACTAGATACACGCAATAAACTCGCGGTTATTGAAGTACATATGTAAAGTTAAAAGGGCTAATCGATTATCTTTGCGAACTCGTCAGGGGAACAGCTTAATCAGAGCGATGTCTTTCAACCGTCATAATGCCGATTTTGTTGGACATTTTATATGGGTGTTTTAGTCATATTAGAAAATAATGTGTTATAATACAAAAAAATGATTATTAATAGAAATTGATGTTTATTAGTCATTTTTTTTGGATAAATCCATTGTCTCCCCAATTGATTCACCGATGCATTGATCGAAAGTAATCCACGCATGGGGCACATTGATTCATTTTTCATTTTGTATAAAAGCGGGTTATAACATTAAAGTTTATGTAATATCGTGAATAAATGCCTTTTTCTTTGGTAATTAGATACCTACCTTATGATTTAATTTTATAGATTAATCATTAATCCACAAATATTGGAATTATGGGACTTAAAAATAAGATTGTTATTATATAAGATTTATTTACATATATAGGTGCTTAAGGCAAAATAGCACATTTTGAGTTCTATGGACGTTGTGGACTCGTGAATATTAATATATATAAAAAATGTAACATCACGCCTGTAATCCTCGAAGAGGTAAGCAGAGGAGTGTAATATGTACTACACTCTCACCAGTTACTTTTAGGTTCCATTATGGAGTAGGTGGTGAGCCTATTGCCATATATCGGGCACTTATCCAAACTTCTAGCCACAACTAGAAAATCTAAATTGGAAAAATCTAATAGTACTCGACCCGGGAATCGAACCCAGGGCCTCTCGATCGGCAGTCGCGGTCGCAACCACCCGACTAGTCAATTAATTAATATAATCTAATGTAATTAATTGATATCGTCTAGTGTTTCACACTGATTATGCTCTTTTTATAGCTGTAGCTATATATAAATAGAGTTGCAATGAGCAAGTCACTTGCCACTACTGTAAAAAGAAGGGAAAGCTTTTGAAAATTTAAAGATAACACATTAAAAGCAATATTTTGATACAAACACAACGTGGTCAGTGGCTGAGGCGGGTCAATTTCGATTTCAATGGTAGTTTGCGGTGGCAACAAGTGCGCGGCGGTGGCGTGCGTAGGGCGAGTGTCGGAGTCTCGAAATGCCCCAGCAGCGGTTTCGCGCCAATTCAACTCAAGCCCGCAGTGGCGGGAAGATCGCCTCGCGGGCGGGACACGCGTTTACATCGTGTATCTGCGATGCGATGGATAACCGATAATTGTTTAAATTTTACGTGAACATTGCTTCTGAATTGAATATTTATAAACAGTTTGACTATCAATGACATAATGTAGACTATCTAAAACTTTCAATGGCAATTTTTGTAATTTGTCTGTTACAAAAAAAATGTGTTGTAAGTTTTTCATAATATCGCTATAGGTGAAGTGTATAAAATGTAATCGAAATTATATAATTATAGCTAAATTTATACGTTTAAAATAATTTGAATTACCTACTATGCGGTCATAAATAAATTTACCGGTTGCAAGCTGTTACATTTAATCCAACAATCAGTCCAGTGTCGGACGGGTTAGAAATGACCGAGGAAATGATGACTCTGGCGACTTCGGTCGCTCCAGCACCACATCGGTCTCCGACTCCTGAACTGCACGCGACGTATACGACGCTCGAAATCGTAGTGGCACTAGTGGCGGTGGTGGGAAACTCAATGGTGATTCATGTGTTTCGTCGCGATCGAAGGTTGAGGAGACGAACGAATTATTATATAGTTTCTTTGGCTGTGGCTGACTTGTTAGTTGGATTGCTGGGTATACCATTCGCTATATTAGCATCTGTGGGACTGCCGAGGAATCTCCACGCTTGCCTTTTCACGGTGTCCCTGCTGGTAATGCTATGTACCATCAGCATATTCTGCTTGGTGGCGGTATCCGTTGATCGGTACTGGGCGATCCTGCACCCGATGTACTATTCGAGGAATGTACGCACTAAAACTGCAATAGGTAAGTGTAGTGTATTAAATATTATTTTTGCATTTTCTGTTGATATTTCCTTATTGATTAACATATAATATACCCTGGGTATAATAATACATTTTATTTGGGTTAATCCAGTGTATTTACTTCGCTCTACATTTGCTGAACTACGTATAACTGATTAACATGCGGTTATTAGCTTAAAAATGTATTATACGCGAGTATAATTTCTATTGTAATGTACTTTAATGACTTATTTATTACCAGACTTTTGGTATCCAGGATCGGGGGATCCGAGGGTCCCAGGATTCGGGATATAATACAACCACACTAGGAATTGCAAAGTTCTCAACATATCATACTGGACACCGAAATATTTGACGTAACATAACGTCTGTAATCTCCAAAAAGGTAGGCAGAGGAGTAAAGTAAACTTCCACGATTCGCCAGTTACGTTTACGTCCCGCCATGGAATGTTTGACGATTTTTGGATATAAACGTTTTCCCACAAAACTCATTTGATCGGGGCAATGAGAACCACTTGGCTAAACCCGAACATTAAAACTGTATTATATTTAAAATGTGATTTTAACATAATTTAGGATAACGTTTGTTAAAAAAAATTATTCTGTGGAAACAACAACACAACAATTTGGGAAAATTTGTTTAATAAACTCTACATATTTGGTTTATAAACTCTACTTTTTTTTTCCAACCTCTTTTTTCGTCCACTACTGGATATGGGTCTCCCCACAGAATAAGAGGGTAAAGGGCTAAACTCTACATATTTGGTTAAATTATTCTTGTTTTTTTTTTAGTTTGACATAATCAAATCCATGTATGGAAACATTCAGCTCGTTTCGAAAATTTTTTTTATTGCTAAATACAATCATTAGTTTTCGTTTCCGTTTCAAACGCCTATATCTGCATTCTTTTAAAGTCTCTAGTGTCGGTAATATATTTCTTAGTTAAATAAATGCCGTAAATTTATACCAGTGGCTACCTGTTTTGAATGGGTGATCCATCTACAAGAAATCGAGCACATTCATAGCCATACTTCACCATGCTGTAGTATATCTTTACTCATAGAGTTATCGTACCCTGATTTTATTAATCGTTTAAAGATAAAGTTCTGAAAAAATTTAAATGCTTTGTATTAAAGAATCACGTGATTTTCGGGTAGGGATGGGGCGAGGGAAGAGGGGAAGATTTGTCTTAACACTTCACTTGCCTTTCAGGGAACCTTTATTGAATAGAATAGAATAGAAATTTTTTATATAGAATTATAGACTATTGAATCAAATTATGTATATATATTATATATCATTGAATTTCAATGATATAACCTACACAAAATATATTTGTATCTGCCAAATTTATTTACTTACAAATAGTTTATTGTTATATCTTTGTGTATTAAAATTTTTGCTTACGATTAACTAAGTTGGTTTTGGTTAAAACTAGTCGGTTTCGGCGGGTTGAAAATCGTGTTTGGATAGTATACTACTGAGTACTTTAAGTACGATTCTTCTAAGATTAGAACTATACAAGTATATGCATAT
The DNA here is from genome assembly GCA_018245995.1 of Pyrrhopyge telassa croceimargo. Taxonomy (NCBI): domain Eukaryota; kingdom Metazoa; phylum Arthropoda; class Insecta; order Lepidoptera; family Hesperiidae; genus Pyrrhopyge; species Pyrrhopyge telassa. The sequence continues at coordinate 5,559 of DWEO01000166.1, forward strand.
ACCGCGGTTTATATCGTTAACCTATCATTATCTGAGAACACGAGTACTTACGGATGCAAACATCGTATTGTAAGGTGTTAGATGATCGTTTCAACCGAAGGACTTATTAGGTTTCGTTTCATTATTCATTAATTAAGGCTTGGTTTAAATTTATAACGCGTCATGTACACCTGAAGTAAAGTTAACATTTTTCCATCAATGGATTTACTTATTTAACAGTGATACCGTCGGTATAATAAAATTTAATTTATAAATTTTACTATACATTTAAGAAAAGTAGACCAAGAATCTGACTCACTGTGATTATAAGTGTATATAGTACAAGAAATAATTCTTATTAGTGGCTCGGAATCTGGATTTATGCACGGTGTGTGGCAATGGGCTCACCACCGTCTCCATAATGGGACGTAAACACAGCTGGTGAAACGTGAGAGTGTATCACATTCCTCTGCCTACCTCTCCGGGGATTACAGGCGCGATGATACATTACTTAATAGATATGCTTCGCTAGAAGATGTCAGTATTCCTGCTTGTTTATAAGTTATTAGTGGTTCACATACATTTGTTGAGAGGAACATGCGAACCAAAGTTTTTGTCAAATTTCCTGTTATATTACTAGAGATACCAGGTACCCTAGTAAATAGAAATACAGTGCGTTAACCTTTTAGACCACCACAATTCTTTCACGTTCCATCAGCAGCTATTTCCAATGAATTCCATCTTTGATTGGGGCGGCTATTGTCTCCAGTAATTACATATTTGAGGTTTCCCTACACTTGGAGCTCGATTGATTTTGTCGAAGGTTTCCAACCCATGGACATGGTATATTGGTTCATCAAGAGGGTCCTACGGCAATGTGGAAATAGTTTCATGTTATAGAACCCTACGTCCACATTGCTATGTCGAAATCACTACTGCTCCACTAATTTAATTCAGTACATACCATTGATCTCAGTTATTCTTTTGTAACTTCTTTTAATCTAGGGTCTAACAATCTACATGTTGCATTTGTGTTTATGTAGATGTGTCTTGTGTCTATGTATGAAGACGATATAAGCTATAATATCCATCGAAAGCAATTTGTTCCTGATACTACTAAGTGTAGATAGGTGTCTTAAAATACATGAAAAGATTCGTCTCCCTTCTTGGTTAATAGACACTGTTTAGATGTATGTGTGTCTTGTTGTTGATCGGTCTTAAAGTACGATAGCACTATAAATCTGATGGCAAAATATTGCTTGTTATCATATCTTTTATAAAAGCAAACAAGCCAAGTAACAGTAAATTTATATACCTAAGTCAGGTAGAACTTAATGTCCATTTGGTGCTGGATACTAAAGATTAGAAAATGCAGTCACCACCAAACAGTTTTACGATTTTGTTTACGAAAATTTGAAACACCATATCACAATAGTATTATATAAAACTATGGTTGAGATATAATCGAGTGACATAAAGCAACCTATTGTCTTCAAGTCAAATTAAGCATGCTATATACCTAAGATTTACCTAATACTATTTTATCATTATTGAATCAGTAAGTTAGGTAACTGGTGAAACGTGGGAGTGGACCACACTCCTCTGCCTACCTCATCAGGAATTACAGGCGTGATGTTACGTAACGCTAGATCTTTTACTGGGTATGCAGAGCCTTGTGCCTCTCTGTCTTTACAGACCTGACGCGCTTCTTCTACATTCATCACTCTGTTCATACCCGCACGCCGTTTTCGGTGACTTCTGACTCCTCCATCAACCAGTAACTGAGTTATTTGGTAGAGAGAAGTGAGCCTTGATCTTCCCCGGCACCTGTATCCATCAACATTCAGATTGATGCGAAACTTAATATTTTTTTAACTTTAAAAAAGTTGAACAGAACTGAATTAAAAAGCACTTTTCTATGTAAATATATTTGACATTAAGATTTGCAATTATTTTTATAATATCATTTTTCTATCATTTGGCGTCGGAATTTGGGCTAAAAGCCTTGGTGGCGCGCTTTGATTTTACAACTATGTGAGAGCATTCCGAAACATGGCTTGTTGTTTACTGCCGAAACATTCTTCCATTCGTCAGAACTCACAGTTGCTTACGTCCATCCATAGCAATAAAATATAATATGGCCATTATTTCTATCAGTTTCATGTACTAACAAGCGGTCCACTCTAACTGCTGCAGAGTTGAGCAACAACGTATTGTAGCAGATATTACTTTTAACTAAATTATATATATATGTATGTGTATACCATACAGCTTATGTTTGTCTGTATCAAAGTATATTTTTAAATTGTGAAACCAATTTTTTTGTAGTTAAAAAAAAATTTAGATGATTTGAAACAATGTGAAAAACAACGATATTAATATCAGGATATTTTTTTATCTATAAAATATATTTGAATACCAACATTTTATAAATATGTTCTCATTATTAAAAAAAATATATTACCACCAAGCGTGATTTATAAAATGGCCTGTACCCTTGGCATGACCTCAAAGCTGACAAATCGCGCGTCTGTACCATTCGATACTATTACAAAAACCAACTTTTTCTTAGACTGAAATTGTAAAATGTCGATTAAACCAAATTTGAGGAAAAAGGAATGAATTTTTTTTAAGTGATGGTATTGCCATGACATGGCTAGCAAAAATGATGGCTGGCGTGTATAATTCAAATACGCGCTTAGATTTTTAAATACGAAGCAGTTTTTTTAATTCGCTATTTTAATCATATTTCATTTCCGAAAGATCTATAGCCCTTTTCATGTTGTTTCAAATCATCGTCAATGTCTTGATCACACTTTATAAAAAAAATTGATACTATTAATTATTTTGCTTCGTGAATGTATTGCTATAACAACAGTATGTTAGACGTAGATACAGCTATATAAATGTGTAGACAAACACGTTTTAGTTAACGCGAGACGTATTAATAGCGCTGTTTAAAAAAAACTTCCACGTATCGAACGTTTCATTATTCGCACAGTTATGTATTTTATGCTTTGTTTTGACCCCATAAATATTTTGAGAGTTATTCTTTTCTCAATTCTTAAAGATCGTATAATATTGGACGGGTTTGAATAATTCAAAATCAACTTAGTAGGTGTTGATTTATTTTATACGCAGTATGAAATAAGCATTCCATTGATACACATGGGGTTTTTTCGCTACTGGTGGTGGCTGTGGATATTCAACAATGTCGATCCAATGACAGCCTAGTGGTTTAAGATTGAATCTCTCTCTTTTGTTTCTTGATATAAATCCTAGAACGAACCTCTTTACGTTAAATAGCTTTCTGTATCTCTAAAGGTAAACATTGTGAGCAAACATGAAGAGAGTTCTCTGTAATGTTATTTAAGAGGTTTAAATCTGTCAACTCGCACTTGGCCACGGTTGCAGACAAAGGCCTTTCTTCTCTCTAAGAGTGGAGACCCGTGGCCAATAGTGGAACGTTAAAAACAATGATGATGATTCATCATCATATATGTGTATGGTCGCATGGATTCATTCATCTATGTGTATGGTCACATTGAATGAATCTATATATAAAAATGACTACGGTCACTCATTAATCTATTACTGTGATTGTGATTGTCCGTCAGTAGGTATCCAACAGCCATTAGCTCAGGTCTCATTGGTCATACCTTGAAATCCCGGCGCGCCTCAAGGAGTTGGTTCCGGCCGGTACATTACACTCGTTAACATGGCTAAACTAGTAATGAGGTTCGTCAACACTACACGGGATATTAAGCCACTTTGAAGCATATATGTACCTATTTCTATACACGATTTGTCGCATTGCTAGGCGGGAACTGTAAATATGTATTACTTTAGCCTAAACGAAGATATTCTCTTATTCAGCCGTTACATTTTGAAATTAAGTGTCAATTGGTATAGCGATTAAGAAAATCGTGATGACTCTTGTGCTCTTAATATTAGTATTTCATAATGTTTTCGTTTGTTTGAAATTTGTTTAGCCTTGCTTGATCGTGTTGATAGATTTATGAACTATAGCCTACTGCATGTCCAACAATGTTGATGATGGAGGTGAAGTGCTGGCATTAGGTATACACTTTATTGGTTGTGTTGTTAAAATAGTAAAAGTTGTGTATAAATAATAGAACGCAGCGTCTATGGTTCGAATACTGCAGTATAGTATTCAATGTGGAAGTGACCGTTTAACATCAGCTGGCCTACGCTTGTTCTTATACAGCTTCTAATAATACGAGTAGGTATATAGTTTAGGATATTATTTTTCAGGCTTATAAACTGCTACACTTATATATTTGTTTCTTGAATTATTTTATAAAACTGAATAAAAAAACGTAACATCACGCCTGTAACCCCGGAAGAGATAGTAGGCAGAGGGTTGTAGTACACTCCCACGTTTCGCCAGTTACGTTTAATATCACTACGGTATAAGTGTATTTAATTATATTTTTGCTTAATCTAAAAATCAATAAACTATCTTCTACCATTCTTGTCATGGCAATCAGGCAAAAGAAAATTAAATGTATGAAGTTTTTATATAGGGTTTGTTATGGCGAAGATAAATATAATTTTGTATAGACACATATCAGTATCGTCATAGTTTTCTGGGAATCGCTTACTAAATATAAAACGCCTGATTCGTATAACAGGATATAGAATGATTGGAATGCTATTAACTTTTAATAATTTCGTTTATTTGTGTAAGATCGATGAATGGCATTACTGAGGCGGGCAACACCTGAGAGATATCTAGCTTAATGATTTTTTTATAGTGTAACTTTTAGTCAGGATTTCAAACTTATACTACGTATGAGGACATAACAGAGAATAAATATTTTAAAGTACAGATTTAGAATGAAAGTATACTAGTCGTTTGTATACATGTTAAGTACCTACGTACATATATTATACTTCACAATAACTGCGGAAGATCGGGTGATAGCGTGATCTGTATATTATGTCAGTGTGACAGTTAAAGTGCGCCATTTTGTGCCAAAGTAGCCAGTATTAAAAACATATTTAACATTTACTAATAATTATTGTGCTAATTTGTTTTTGTATCGAACAATATTTTTCAATGAACATTCAATAACGTATCTGGTGGCTAAAATATAACTTATAAATTCAGGCGTTATGCTATGAAATAGTGAATGCGTTAGATTGATTCAGTTTTCGCGGGATTTGTTTTCGAGGACACAAACATACAAGGATTCCAAAAACAAACGGCTGAGATTCTAGTTTAATGAGAACATTCAAACGACGAATCATATAAAGTGGAAAATGGGACATATTAGCCGGTTAAAATAGTTTTGTAGAGCATTTTTTATACAAACGAATGTCTATTTTGGTATCACACTCACTGGTAATTTAATCAATGCGCCGTTGTCGTGTATACATAAATTTGGGCAGATAATGTCACACTATCTTGACTCTACACCATCTTGACAATATACAAAGGTTGTAGCTTTATTTTATTCATATATCTAGTCGATACTAGGCGAAATGACTCTATTCACGTCACCAGTAGAATTTCTTTTTATTTTTTTAATTAGCTGTAGGCTCGCGTTTGACTGTTATCACACCTGATGCAAAGCGAGATGCAGCCTAGAATGTAGCCCGCTTG
>DWEO01000167.1:0-11163 GCA_018245995.1 Pyrrhopyge telassa croceimargo
TATTGTTCTTTTAACAATATTGCTCAAATCTACTGGCTCTTAACGATGTCTGCAACGGAGAATGTTGTCACGAAAAACGTCTTATATTATTATAATATAAGTATAATGAAACATTTCTAAACCCTAAATACTTGTATACATAAGAATTTATACGCTGGTATGCTATAATGGTGTCAAATGCACGCGTGCTAAAGCCCTAATAATAGTAATAATAATGAAATGTAAACTGCAATAATTGCAAAATGCAAGCTGTTTACAATAACTTTAAGTAATGAATAATTATTTATTATTAGCTGGAAAGCAATAGTTCGTATGCGTTTGGTAATAGGAATAACTATTTAGATAAACACAATTAATTATATTAACAAAAACAGTAGACGCGTTGTAATATTACGATGTTATTGAAGAAGAATATTAATCAGCATGTACAAGTCGTGATATCATTTTTATTAGTGATTGTAGTTTATTTATGTATGTTGACGAAAATTTATTTTGTATGCAAAAGACAAAAAAGAAGTCAAATATATTGTCATGACCGATTAGTACCTGTCCATTTGAGAGAATCAAGAGTCTATGAGGATAACAAATAAAATAATTATAATAATGAAATACAAAAAAATAAATGTACCTATTAGCGTGCAAAATTATTTTCGTAGAATGGAAAACGGTTTTGAATAAAGAACACATAGGATGGTGTGTTATATGTACGACAATGAAAATGACATGTTTATATATATATAAAGAGACAAACAAATATATTTAATATTGAAACCGGTAACATCAGCTATCAACACTAATGTGTTGACAAATGATTTATTACCCTTAATATAACAACTTATTAAATGAAATGAAACAGCAAAACGTTAAAAGGGCAATATGAAAAATTTAGGAAACTGAATAAGAACGGCTTCAGTTCAGAAATAGCTCAATGATGGACACGACAACACATTCAACTGTACTTAAGTTAAATAATTAAAGAATATGCTGACTAAGTGTAACTACTGTTAAGGATAGCAATTATTAAATAGACCGCGCAAGCATTGGTATCACGTTAAAACAAATCGTCCCTCTCTTACCGTTGTAGACGGTATCGATTTTCCGTCCCGTGCCTAAACTTTTTAAAAATTCATCGATACTCAATGTCCGTTACGTTCCGACCGACATCACAGACATGCCGAAAATAGAAAATGTTCGACATCACCAATTTGACTCATAAATGTGACGACCAGAACAGACATGCGATTAAATGTAACATTTCCAATTATCTGTAGACGTCATTAAACAAATAAGTTATTATTAGACTGCTTTATTTTTTATTTAACGCGAGACAAAGCTTTGATGCGTTATACATTACATGCTCGGCTAACTTTTAGGACTGTTTTATTTTACTGTCCTGATTATTCGCTAGCCGTAAATACAATAATGTAAGATTTAGATGTCTCAAATCTGTCAAACTCTGCATTAATAAAGTTAAGGTATTTGTTACATATAATAAATATATACAAAGCAACACAAATCCTAAAGTCGCACACTATTAAAAAGAAGCACTTGTGTTTTGGTTGGTTTTTATTGAAAAGTAACCCTTCCTATTGGGATTAGCTATAACACTTATACAGGTCATGTTGGATTGTTATATTGCCATTACATAACGTATGTCTGTAATGCGCCAAAGTAAAGTGGACATTATAATGTCAATACAAAGTCAGGTACCTAACTACTTCGAGACGTTTAGATAACCTTCACTTGACCGTTATAACATTATATGTATGTAGAATGGCAATGGACAGTCTATTTATCACGTTATAAAAATATTAAACTTAGGTATTTAAGTATGACAGTGCTTTATTAAAAAAATTAAATTATAATAAATTGATTGGATTAAAATGTAATGACAAAAATTACCTATTCAAAAACATATAAGAATAGATTTGATTATAATAAAAAGCTTTTAAGCGAATAATTCGGTGAAACATCTAATCAGCAACCTTTTTTTATTTCTTTTTGTTTATTTAATTAATTATAATAATTTTGTAATTGATATCACTTAATAAAACAGTCTTTCCGCTTTTATTTAAAACGAGATATATGCAACAGCGACATCGTTTGTAACATTAAACGAACCTAACATTAAATGTATGTTTAATATGTATTTTCTTAATAAATACCTATAATGAATAAAGAAAAGGCTTGTGAATATTGCTACTCTAGGTATAAACGGAGAGGCATTGCGAAAAAAACAATTCTATATGCTGTTTGTTTGATGCAATGCAATAAAAAAAACATTAAGTGCACAAGCGTACTTGTTGGAAATTAAATAATATTTACTAGTATTATATAATTATGATAAAATCTATACAAACATCAGACTATTTTAATGTGAAAATTTAAACTTTATTTTTCTAAATTACGGTGATTAAATTGTCACACGTGCACTTAGGAATTTTTTATTTTGACATAAACTACGATCTGTTTGTTACTGCCGTTGAAAATTTTGAAAATTTTTATTGAAATTCAATTATAACAAAAGTATTTTGATGTATTCTATTTTCAGATAATGAAACGTAATAATTAGTAACGCGTAAGTTTATTTACATCAGTTACAAAAATATAACACATATTAATAATAGTCGTGTTGACTCTTGGAAGTGAATAAATTATTTATTTAAAAAAATATATATTAATTATGATGGCTTAGACTGTGAAGAAAATAAGAAATTAGATACCGCAAGATAACCCACGCACACATTTACGTAGATATTACATTTGAATTTAATGAATAAGTCATTTCATCTTACTTCGTTAAATTAATTATTAATTATTATATAATTATAAAGTCGTAATAATAATTTTGAACGAGACTTCGCATTGACGTTGTGTATTACAAATATATATCAAAATTATTTTGCTTATTTAATATAACACAATGTCGATATCTTCAAAGTCGTATGAAGAATTATGTCGTGTTTTATACCTGGCTTTTTGTGTAAATGTTTGTTACTTACCTAAATAAAATGCACAACATAATGCATTTGCGGCACTGAGGTTAATATTTAATTATACATGTAATATAGATTAAATACAAGAAGCAATTGGTCGATATCACGTCGTAATTCATGTCAAATTAATTTTAGACTATTTTTTATTAATTATTCTCTTATACATGGCTGAATTTTGGTTGTGTATTATAATCAGCGATTGAATTAAGTTTAAGTAAGTTTAGATTAAGTTAATAATTACAATTGCAATTTCATATATTATTCCTAACGTTTTATTCTTAGCTTTCATTCAAAATTGATGTATTTTGTAATTGTATATGTGGCATATTTTATTATAGTATCTTACGATTTATTTTGCGTTATATAAACATAAATTAAATGTTTTAAATACGTGCTTATATGTGATAACTGCTATATATATTATAATAATGTAAATAATGAACTAGGCATTTAACTAATTGAGATAAAAGAGTAAATAGATACATGACAAATTACCTACACAGAAATATATTCGTAGCTTTCCCAAGCATTTTTGTATGTTATTTACATTAATTTACATAACAAGTATTATATTTTATTTAAATAAATTTTGTATTAACTTGTTACTCAGTAAATATACAATTAAGTGATCTTCTTTCAATTACAGCAAATAAGAATGATTTAAATATACATGATAAGAACATTTTGTCCTATTTAAAAGTTTGCCACCTTGCCGCCCGTCACTGCCATTTCTATTTAATATTTATTTACTCTTTTACTTAAAATAATGTATTCAACGCTTAAATCCTCTGTCCAGTGACTATCCACAAAGTAATTTTAAATAATAGCAATGTACGATTCCTATATTGTTGTAAGGGCGGTGATACATCGAAGGCGGTTCGGTTGTTAAAATGTGAGACAAATATAAAATATTTCAATATCAAAAATAAGATTTATCTCGTTTATTTACCGTGCGAACATATATACGGTTGTAGTAAAAGTCGAGACGAAAAACAAGCATATATTACGGGTCACAAATGAATCACCGCCTTAACGTTCAATATTATAATAAATTATTCGTATGATAAATTAATCTTGATGTCATACAATCATAACGCTTTTTAGTCATACATTTTATTAAAAAATAATCAACTGCAATTATATATTTTTGTAATAAATCAATAAATCCGCTTCATTAATTAGCAAATAATATTGTGTTTTTACTGATTTAATTCTGTGAAAGGTGTATAAATTAATTATAATCATCGTGATAAACATGTTTTATTGTGTGAAATTAGAAAGCAAATTGCAAATGTAATATCATTCTAAGTATACGTTTCTATTCTTTGGACGACATGTTCAGAAAACTTTAATTCCTAACAGAAATCTTTGAATTTTCTTAAGCACCGCGATGGAGAGCGCCAGGATGCTGCAAGGGATGAATATTCCCAGCTGTGGGATATAAAGGGACAAATCTCGCTACAAAGCGAATAGAAAAACAACTTGCTTGTATTTTTTATATCTCCTTAAAACATCCCAGTTGATTTGTTAAACTTATTACAAGCCATTAATTGTAAGACACAAGTTAATTTGCGACACGTGCCTGTGTGTACCAATTTGGCAGATAATAAATATAAAGTATGTATAGATGGTAGAAGGGCACAAACAATTTTGCGATATGTTTTTGATAATATTAAATAAAATACGTATTATTCTACTTATGAATTCCACCAGCACTACCTACCACGAGTCCGGTAACCATTGAGATATCACCGGATCAATCTAATGAATATAAATCTACACAAAATCATCACTCAAAGTCCAAAACGTTGTTCATTAACACGTTAAAACTTTAATAAAAAATTATAAATCAATTAATTGAGTGATTAATTAATTTGCTAATAAAAAATATGGCTTCAATACACGAGTACCATAATACACATTTTGTGCTTTTTACACATTTATTTAGTAATTATTGTCGTTATTTTGATATTCAATAGTATTCTGTAAGTTATTTAATTAATGCGACTTTATTAATTTTGCATTTATGTAAGTATTAGATTTTTGTGAATCAATGCTTAACTGAAAACTAGTGCTTAGAGTCAACTACGTCAAAGAATTAATATTTATGTAAAATGTTCACAATACATGTTGCCAAAAAGAAATAGATGGAACATAATGCAACCAAAACAAAATATTTGAAACCATTATGATATGTATTATAATCTTGAAGTATTTTACAATGAAATAAAAATAAAAATCTGTTTTATTTTTCAATTACAATATATTGATAGTTGTGTATATTATGGTTTTATATTATTCAGATGATTGTCAATAATTTCTAATTTTTACCTTGATGTTATGTTTAAGCACGTGTGTAGCGAAATAATTTTAATACGACGATGGCGCTTTTTGCTTTTCAATTTAAATACTAACTTAACAGTTAATAAATGAATTATAAATGTATTTATTCATATTAAGAGCATTTTCATTCATTTCAACTGTTGCCTTACAATCATTTTGTATATAAAGATATAACGGGAAAGGTTATGTAGTAGAAATATAATAAATTTATTGGCTTCGATTTTGTGTATTTGTTTTCATTACCTTATTTACTTTGAACAATTTCAGATTAAAATCTACTCATTAGCGAAGATTTTAGGTAGAAGTGAATATACAAATAAAAATAATATTCATATTACTTCTTCATTGGTCGATTAGTTCCAAGGGCGACTGCTGATCGAGTCTTGGGTTCAAATCCCGAGTCCGGTACATTACATTTTCCAGTTGAAATTTCTAGTAGTGGTTTGGAGGCTGAATTTGTGCCAGAGGCGTATGGCAATATGACAATAGGCTGACCATCTATTCCATGATGTGACCATAACGTACCTGATGAAACGTGAGAGTGTGCCCAACTCTTCTGCCTACCTATTAGGGGATTACAGGTATGATGTAAGGGTTAATTACGTTGAAAACAAATATATTCTAAGTTTCTATATAAGAGAGCTCGTAATATTTAAATTAACTGCCGTTATAAAGATGGGTTTTGTACACTGTTAAAATGTATGCCAAATAAAATTATACCTACATACATATCGTCACGCCAGGTCCCTTACGGAGTAGGCAGAGAACACAGAGTGCCAAATATCTCTATCCTTACAGACCTGCCATGCTTCTTCCACATTCATCATTCTCTTCATACATGTTATTAATTAAATAATTATAATATTATACAATTAAATTATACTGTATTTATTCTGCGTAACATTTATTAAGATCGAATAGCAAAATGTTATTATTGTGCCCGTAGACGGAGATGGCAACTATGTTCGTAATGGCGGAAGTGAAGTAAATACTTGTTATATTCAAATTAGTTCTTTTGCCACCAAACCGGCTGGTCCTTGCCCTACAACAGGCGACAAACCCGCCACAGCCACAGCTTTCAACGGTCTGAAACGACAACAATGGTAAACCTAAAAACTACTGCGCTTTTATTATTTAAATTCATTTTCTGTTCCATAGATGGCGTTGTTTACTATAAAATAAACTTCTTACGTATGCCGTATACAGATGGCGCTGTTTTTTTAGAAAAATAAAATATTCTTTCTTAAAAAGGTAGATGGCACTGTTTATAATTAAAAAAAAATTCTTACTTATAAAGGTAGATGGCACAGTGCATGATAAAAGTAAGAACTTATTAAGAAGAAGTTACTTATGAAGGCAGATGGCGCTGTACAAAAAATGCACAAAAGTTTTTACAGGTGGCGCTTAATCTAGTTATACATATACTGACTTGAAGCCGAGTTCCTCTGGCGGTACTCCAAGTTTTGCTAATTTGGCTTCGTAGGTGGCAAGAAGGTCGTCGTGTGCTTTTCTAAGTCGCGCCGCTTCGTAACGAAGATCTTCTACTTGTGTGTCTTTCAGCTTTAGTAGATCCTGTAGTGAAGAATTTTGTTAATGTTTTAAAATATAACGAGACTGAAGTGGTTTTATCCGAGTTTTAATATAAATTCTTTGATACATTATTACGTAACTGAGAAGAGTCAAAATAGTGTTGCTAACGTAATTGGCAATCACAACTTACATGTATTTCTCTTGGACCCATATCTCTCCCTTCCATGTTTTTCAATTTCGCCTCTAAAAGAGCAGTTTTCAGTGCCGTCCTTTGCTGCACTTCCAACACTGCTCTGGAAAAGCGAGCCTTCAACTCATCTCTCTCTGTAAGGATGCGGTCGAAACGTACTTGTAGCACCTCGTACTCCCATTTAAGCACCTCGAACTGCTTTTCGAGAGATGCCAGTTGTTTTGTTTTTGCCTAGAAAACAGTATCAGGCTAGAACAAACACTGACACACTTTGAACAGGATTTGATTCAAGTACATATTAGTACTAAAAAAAAGTAAAAAGATTTTCTAGTAGTGGCTCGGGGTCTGGATTAGAGCCCGATATAATATGGCAATAAGCTCACCACCTACTCCATAATGGGACCTAAAAGTAACTGGTGACACGTGGGAGAGTAGTATTACACTCCTCTGCTTACCTCTTCTGGGATTACAGGCGTGAAGTTACTTTTTTAAAATGCTGTTGATTAATAATCATAAATAGTTATCAATACTTCTCTCAAATATTTTAAGAGCAATTATTGTCCGTTAGTGCCTATTCTAATTCTTCGAATAGGTCGTTGGTACAGTGGTTAGTGAACTTGACTGCTGCGGCGCGGGTCGTGGGTTTGATTCCCACACAGAATAAATATTTGTGTGATGAGCACAGGTATCTGTTCTCTATCTGAGTGTAAAATATATATATATAAGTATGTAATAGATATATATCTAGGTATTTTTCTGTCTGGTTACCACAACACACGCTCTCTTGATGTTTAGTTTACACGCGCGTTTAAAGTGTCCCGCGATATTATTTTTATTATTATTATTATTTTAAGCAATACCCACGTTTTATGATTATGGCCACAGCCATGTTTTTCTTGAAGACGGAAACGAAACGTTTAACAGCTGCCGTCAATTCTTACACATATATTGATAGATTGTGTGTAATTATATTATATTTATAGAACTTACTGCTAAAGCAGCCTTATCTCGGTCGTAGTTAGACATTTGCCGCTTCAGCTCCTTATTATCCATCATCGCTGCTTCTAAAGGCTCGCGGAGGCTTTTAGTTTCAGCACAGGCATCTTTCGCTATCTTCTCCGCTCGTTCTTTCACTTTCTGCATTTCTTCCATCTGCTGCTTTAAACTGCTTATTAGACCTGTAAATAGAATATTGGAAATTGAATTTCATGTCGGCCTTGTGTGGAGCTAAAAAAGCATAGAGAATATCAAAAGCAAATTTACCTAAATTATTCAATGTTATATCATTGTAATAGTTTTTCAAGTCAGAAAACGCTCTTTCATGGTGTGCGATTAAATCGGCGAGTTGTTTATTTTTCCTCTCTTCAACCTCTGTTATTTCAGTTCTATGCTTCACTGCTAGCTCAATTTTCGTTTCCTGAAGCTTCTTATCGGCTTTATCTTCAATTTGGCGAGCCTTTTCCTCAAATTCGCTTCTTACCTTCGATAGTTCTTCTGCGTGAATTAATTTGGCTCGTCTCAACTCGTCTTGAGCCGCCAAAGCTTTCTCTCTCATTTCCTGTTTTAAGGCTCTTTTGTCATTGAGGAGTTCCAGCTCTTGTTCCGCGTGTTCTTCCTTAGCTGCTTTTAAAGCGACTAAGTTTTCAGCCCTTAAAGCTGCTGCAGCGGCTTGTTGTTCATATTTCAAGTGCTTTATTTTCTGCTTTTCTGTTTCTAAAAGCGCTTCGTTTTCTTCTTGTGCTTCTTCGGTAGCTCTTTCTCTATTTCTGAGTTCCGCTTTAGCTTCTTCTAGCTGTTGCCTAGTAATTTCCCAGAACGTTCTGATTTTGTCTCTTTCCAGTTGGAAGTAGTTTCGTTCTTCTCTTTCTTTGTCTAATTCTTCTTTCACTCGCAATGTGAACTGCTCGAGCTTCTCGCGAGTCATTTCTGAAGTATCAACGCCATCGATGACAATGGCTGAAAATCAAATATTGTGATATATATAGCCTGCCCTAAAACTAATAGTACCTACCTCGTTTTAAAAAAAGAATACTGTTTCATGTACATGAACATGTGAAGTAAATAAGTGACTGTATATCTAATTGTAGAACGGTTTTGTATGGTTTTGTATGTTTTTCTTGCGTATAGTTTTGTCACTAATTTACTGTTACTACTATTACTATTATATGACACAAGTCATAATGAAAATAATTAGAAGTAATTAATGTTCCCTAATTGTAAGTAGGTTATGTTTTTTTAATAAGCCTGGTACTATACAAACCCATCTATTCTACTAGAATAGATGCTTTTGACATGTGGTGCTGGAGGAAGATGCTGAACATTTCGTGGACTGAGCACAGAACGAATGCGTCAATTTTAGAGGACCTTAGCATCAAAACCAGGCTGTCCATCATCTCGCTCAAGCGGACACTTGAATACTTCAGTCACGTGGCGCGAAGGAACCCAGATAATATGGAAAAACTGCTGGTCACTGGCAAAGTTGCAGGGAAGAGATCCCGAGGTCGGAACCCCAGACGATGGACTGACCAAATAAGGGAGGCACTCGGAACACCACTCTACTGTGCTCTACATACCTACTGCAGAAGATAGGAATAAATGAAGAAACACCATAAAGAGAATAGTAACACAAAGGAGCCACGATCCTCTGCATTGAGGAAACGACTCGAGAAGAAGAAGAAGAAGAAGAAGAAGTTTCGTTAAACTGTAGTAAATTTTAAAATGAATACATGGACAGCGTTATAGCTAAAACGTATAAGACTTGACAAAGGCACTATTAGCATAAAATAAAAATATCAAGTGACACAAAATCCAGTAGATAAAAACTGGTTAAGATAACCTTTGTCCGTCTGTTAAATACAGTATTTAAAATGCAACATGTCTAGTTACCTAATATATGGTGTATTATCGGGAACGTGAAACTTTGCACCAACGTCGAAGTATTGTTCCTCTCGATTCCCAGGAGGCGCTATTCCTTGTAGCTTCTCCACCATTGTCCAGAATTCCCTATTCAAAAATCGTTTGTTTAGCCTACCCTCAAAATATTTCCATCTGTACTCATCCATGACTAAAGCGAAAGGTATTTGAGGCAATTTGGTTAACGCCGCCCTGAGAAGCAGAATATCATCCGCGGTGATTTCCGGCGTCGTTTTCTCGACAAGCGTAGCCGCATCTGCTTGCATTTCTTCATCCGGTGTGTCGGTCCTTTCATAGCTATCATCATAGTAATCTTCGCTTATTTCAATATCGATTCCGCTAACTTTGCTCAAGGTTAGTTCGCTTCTGTCAACTTCGATTTTCGGATAAAGAGCAGAATCGTCGACAAGGCCCAGCCGATGTAAATGTTGGGGAGTCATAACTCCGATCATAATCGTGTCTCCAATACTTTCATGCAATGCCGTGTTCGCTTGCTAAAAAATCAAAATTATATTAATATAAAATAACGAATATACTAAATAAAATATAAATAAATATTGGTTTTTATGCTTCTTTAATTGAGCACCATGCCTATTCTCAATACAAGAGAAATCCAAATATTATTTTTCAGAGAAATAGAGAATCAGAACTTACAGTTACGTATCAGAACAGAACATAACATAACTTTGCAATCTATCATTGTATATGCATTCTAAGTCTATCTCGATCTAAATCAAAATTACACTGATTATGCTGCAAGTTTATCAATAGTTCTGATACAGAGGCAGGGGCGGATTAATATGTCAGAGTCCATAGGCAATGCAATTATTAGGGCCCCTTCCTAACTTCCTAAAATACCCTTTATCAAGCGAAAACTTTTTTAGACGCGTTGGGCATTTTCGAGATGGAAAAGAAACATTGAATTCGCGACACTGTTAGCGTAAGCAACACGTCTGTATATAAATATGTACATATATTGTGTATGTACGTACATACATAGATACATATGCATGTTGGCATTTTTATTTATCTGCTTAGATAAGACATATTGGCAACCATTTTGTATTTGAAGGAATGGCGGGAAGTTTGACGTTTTGACGTTTGTGACACATTTGGGGTGCGTTCCACTAAGCGTCCACAACGATCACGCTCACGACCGCAGTTTTTTCCGTTCCACATGTCAGTGAGCGT
>DWEO01000168.1:0-11160 GCA_018245995.1 Pyrrhopyge telassa croceimargo
TAAACTCTTTGAATTTTTCTATTATTTGTTGAATCACATGAATGTGGTCTTTTGTTGACAAACCGGACCGGAAACTAGCTTGTTCTATAGATGGATGGTTTTCGATTTTGCAACTTATTGTGTTCTAACTTTTTAACTCGATGTGACTGAACAGATTCGAATGTTTTTACGCGGTCCGAAAATCGTTTGATGCTCACTAAACTACGACGTGTTTCTCAACAGTATCCAAAAATAACCGAATACTGATAAGAATAAAAGATTTAATAAATATATACATATCGTAGAGCGGAAACGAGGAGATTTTAATACATAGTCAAACTAATAAAATGGTTTTTGGAGTTTTTGTCTAACTGTATATTCCATAATGGGAAGTAAACGTAACTGATGAAACGTGCGAGTGTACTCTACCTATATTTTTGAGGATTACAGGCGTGATGTTACGGTTTTTTTTGTATATTTGCTCATCATACGAAGACTAATGAACCGATTATGACTAATTTTGCTGAGGTAATAACTTATAATCGTGGTCAAGATACAATTTAATTTTTACCGCGAGAAAATCCCTGTTTTGTAAAGAAAATTGAGCGATGCTAAGCACTAACTACTATTATTATCAATCCTTTTATAGATACAATATTGGACATGGATCTCCTGTCAGAATGAGAGGGGTTAAGGCCACATCCAGCCACCTAGTGTGGCTTGGCAGATTTTACTCATCTTTGATAGCGTCATGAATAATTTAAGCTGTGCAGGTTTTTTCATGATCTTTTCTTTCAAACTTACAGCAAATAATACGAAATCTCCAACGCGCATTATTTGTAAAGAGGTGCACGAGCATTGAACCTCCAGAATAAGAGACTGAATTCTAAATCACTAGGCTATCACTACTATTATTAGATTAGATAGTAGTTACATCAGAATTCATCAGATGTAACAAATCTTTGAGTTGCCTATCTCAATATGATCCAATGAAACACATACAAACATGTTTGGAATTAATTTACAATTATAGTTATTTTCAATTAACTTTTGACAGATTAACTTGCATGTTTTGTAAAGCCTCATTCTTCAAATTGCCGAGCTCTTAAGAATGGATCTTTATCCATACATTGTATTTCTATAATGTATGTAGAGCTTCATTCAGAAATATGTATGTCTAGCTCCATCTATGATCGAATAATTAAAACATATTTATAATTTAAACAATGTTACACATTATGGTAAACAAATTGTATATTTATTCCATATCAAAATATTGATGAGTGCAATAATTTTTCGGGACACAATTAAGGGCACTTTATTTCAGGACAACAGTCTGGATAGGGTTTGCTGTGATTCTCTTCTAATGTACACGTATCCGGCGCTGAAAGAGTGCTGCATCTGGAACAGCGATGAAGTTCGAGTATTTACAAAATATCGAGCGGCTATCTACGTTTAAAATTATGACTAAAAAACCTTTCATAATTTTGCATTTATGTCCTTGATACGTGGGTTATGTCCGTCCTTTAGTAGACACAGCAGTCCGGCGCAAATGTGCCTATAATTCTACTATTGGATTTGTTGGGAAGCATTAAAAGAATAACATGAACAGTTACCATATTATATGTATACCATGTATACCACCAGGAAAATTGTTACCAATACAAGAGGCATTATGAATTTATCTGAAAGGGATTTCAAAAAATATGCAGATTCCATATCGTCACGAGATGAAGCAAAAATTACATTTAGCCACGCGCAGCTAAAAATATACCTGCTTTCAAGTCGTTTTTTAACAATACCAAACTTGATAACTGTTATGCCCTTTCATGATTACAATAACTTACTATCCGTTCTGGTCTTGTAGAATTCCTCTTAGTCACATAAAAGAGAGAAATACCTATTATTTGAACGTGGTGTTCCGTTTTGAGGAGTGCGATGGGTTTGCACATAAACAGTAAGGGTTTCAAGTCTCCCTTCAGGAGTACCAACGAATTGTGACTCATATTTCATAAACGGTGCAAGAAGCTGTGTTCTGCGATCCCTGACCCGCATGCCCAACGTGCGAGATATGGTTAGAACCCCTCAAGGGGCCTATATCCATGATGATGATTTCATAGAACTTATATCTTGTCTTAAATTAAATGTAGGGCTCACTAAAAGCACGCACGTGGCGTATAAATGTATGTAAATAAGAAAAAATTACACTTACGTAACTATTTCAATGATATTCTCTGAACATCTGTACTCCATGCAGTGGTGTGGACAGGGCACAGATTGTCCGAAGCCCACCATCTGATCCAGGTCCTCGATGTAGCAGCCCTCGACATCCTCTGCGAATCACGTATATCAATACACCTTCACACTAATTTCGTTATATCACCTTTCAAATTATAGGTAGCGGCCGAACACTAGACCAATACTGATTGATGACGATGATCATGGCAACGATGATAAATTAAAGTCTCTTGTATTCACATATGTGAAAGTTCTGTTATTATACATATAATAATCACACATCAAGCAGTTCATAGATATAGTTTCGTGATCAACACTTTGTTCTCCATAATCTTGCCCAGTGTGGTAGACTATAACTTTAAACCTTCCCATTCTGAGCCGTGACTATTACCTATACTAGCTCATGATAAACGCCACCGCCAACATTTGTGATGAGTTAAGGGGGATTACAGTGCGTAAGTTACTTACTGAATTTGTCAGGTTTGGGGCCTGGTTTCTGGATTGCCAATGAGGCGAGAGCGACGGAGCTCACGCTCAGTAACACGACCAGTTCACGCCACATAGCTGAGAAGAATTTGCACATCCGAAAATATGAGATGTATATGTATATAATCGGAGCGGGTATATCTGTGTGATAACCTCCGATATGAGGTCACAAGTCTTATAACAAATAAATTTATTTATTAGTAATTACTTGGAATAAATCACACATACTCATCTGTATTCAACAATTATTTAAGTAAAAATTGTTCACCATTTCGTTAATGCTGAGGATCGAGACCTCAAAATCCTCTCGACCTCTTTCGGTCAAAGGAGACATAGGCTGCTCGATGGTTGCCGCTACTCCGAGCAGTCAGGAATTAACATAAATACATACATACATATTCTCACGCCAGGTCCCTTACGGTGTAGGCAGAGACGAATAAATATATATAGGAATAAATATAAGTAATATATATGAATCAACATTAATTATTATAACCTAATTGTAATTGTTCCTTGTATACTCTGTCCGTCTATGTGTCCGTCATATTTATGCGGATGTGACCAATCACATTTTAGTAGCAATACACAAACCTGGGTACTTATTGTAGTTTTGAATATTTAAGTTTCTTAGTACACGTGTGTTGATAAGGTTCAGTATATGAGCATAGTAAGATATGGCTAATTATGTGAATATTTTTTAACTCCACTCACGCTTGTATTTCATGAAGGGGTCGGCAGAGGAGTGTAGTGTACCCCCACGATTCACCTGCTACGTTCTACGTTCCACTATGGGGTGAGCCTATTACCATACACCAGGCGCAAATTCAGACATCGACTATTAAGAATTTTAAGTTAGAAATAAGCAATAAGTACCCGTCCGTGACGGGCCGGACTAAGAATACGTTCCCCGACCCCGTGCTGGAATACAGGGTATCGTAAGAGGCTTTAAACCAGGCGCTGGAGATTGCGTTATGGTGTGACCTGCCTATGTACAGCTAAATACTCTGCCTGCATGAGTGAGCGTTGCAGGAATTCGCTCTGCGATCCCCAACCCGCATGCTCGGCGTGGGGATTATGGGCATAACCCCTGGGGAATCGTATGTCCAGTAGTGGACTGCAATAAGCTGATGATGAATAAGTATCACTTTACCCGACCCAGCGATCGAAAGTAAGCGTTCTTGATCGTTGAGCTGAAGCGTTGATCAGAAGTGGTGCTTGCTTATTACGGAAACTAAGTGCACATCGTATTGACCAATACGATTTGGTCATATTTCCATGTATGGACACATGCATATTACATCACTGCATGCATCATTCCACTGTGATAGTTTTTTAAACACATTAAATAAATTAATAAATGACTGCCTCGTTGGTCGAGTGGTTGCGAGCGCGACTGCCGATCCTGGGTTCGATTCCCGGGTCTGGTACTATTAGATTTTTCTAATTTAGATTTTTTAGTAGTGGCTCGGAGTGTGGATCAGTGCCCAATATATAGCAATAGGCCAACCGCCTACTCCAAAATGGGACCTAAAAAATAACTGGTGTAACGTGGGAGTGTAGTTATTACACTCCTCTGCCTACCTCTGCGGGGATTACAGGCGTGATGTTATTTTTTTTATTGAATTAAATAAATTCTGAATTTCATTTATCTGGGTTTGTTTAAATTTTTGTGGTTTACAGTGTCTCAATGAAAATCGCTGATAGTCGTTATTCAAAAATGTCTTCTATGTACAGATACCGAACAGTTACAGATTAACTGTACCGATCATATTTTGTTACTTCAATAATGTTTTAGGTTGTACGTTCGCGTACAATGGGGCGTAAATTAAACCAGTCGCTTGGTATAAAACTGTAGTAAAATAATGAGGTGTTAACAGTACAAGTTTGCAATGACAAGTGAAAAAATGACATTTTTACATAAAAAATATGGTTAAGCGCCATAGACTATAATTAGCGCAACGACACATGCGTTTAATCCATAAATCCAAATCAGGCGTTATGCGCCGAAACATATTCCCCCCCGTTGAAAGAGTATCTTCTTTCAACCGTTCAATTCTTCAGCGGTTGGGAGTGGACATAAGCGCGTCAAAGCTCGACGAACGGTGCCCCTGGCGGTGCGAATATCTGCTACTCTTGATACTCCATCCGGTCCAGGAAACAATTGCAGAACTCGTCCCAAACGCCAACTTAATGGAGGGACGTTGTCTTCCGAGAGCAATACCATATCGCCTATACTGAGGCGGGCAGTGTTGCTTCGCCATTTGGTTCTTTGCTGTAGTTCCGTTACGTACTCTCGCTGCCATCTCTGCCAGAAGTGTTGACGCATCTGTTCTAAGCGTGCATAGCGGGGTAGTAGATTTTCTTTGACATCTGTGAGCGCCAGCGTTGGTACAGCAGTCAGCGGTCTGCCTATCAAGAAGTGCCCTGGGGATAGGGAGAGGAGATCATCAGGAGAGGAGGACATTGGGCACAAGGGACGACTATTAAGTATCGCCTCTACTTGTGCAAATAGAGTAGTGAGTTCCTCAAATGTAACATGACTATTTCCCAGTACTCGTTTAATGTGGTGTTTTGCGGACTTAACACCGGCTTCGTAAATGCCGCCAAAGTGAGGAGCGTAAGCGGGTATAAACATGAACTTTATGCCTTGCTGATTTGCAAAGTCGGACATTGATTCCTTATTTTGCTGAATAAAACTCCCTATTTCCTTTGCCGCTGCGACAAAGTTGCGACCGTTGTCACATAATATCTCTGCTGGTTTGCCTCTGCGTGCAACAAACCGTCTCAAAGTCATTAAAAATGCATCCTTGGTAAGATCACTTACAGCTTCCAGATGTACACATTTGTAGCGTAAACATACAAAGATGCACAAATAACACTTTATGATACGACTACCCCGACCCTTACGATTTGTGATGAAGAACGGTCCGGCGAAGTCTAAACCAACAGATAACATTGGAAAGCCTGCATCCAGACGTTGAGCAGGTAAGTCACCCATTTTAGGGCACAGCCTTTTACCTCGAAGACGTCTGCATCTGACGCAGTTGTTCACTGTACGTCTTGCGAGATGCCTACCGTTTATAGGCCATACCGTTTCCCTAACTATTGCTAACAACAATTGCGGGCCAGCATGTAAATGAATGTGATGCTGGTTTTCAAAATATAATTTAGTTAATGCATGTTTTGCATGCAGCAATATCGGATGCTTCTTTTCATACGTATAGTTTGAAGCATTCAGACGACCACCTACACGTATTAAGCCATTGTCGTCTATGAACGGAGATAACGATAGTATTTTACTTCTGCTACTTAATACTTTTCCCTTTTTAAGTATATCGAGCTCAAGGGGAAATAATTCAGCTTGAGCAACCGCACACAGACTATGAAATGAATCACGCAATTCATCCACACTTAAAATACCTACACATTTAATTTTAGAGTGCCTGATATTATAAATAAACCTATGCACATAAGCAAAACAACGTTGAATTCTCTTAAAAGATGAAAATTTAGAAATGTTAATTACGGATTCTTTGGCCACTGCCGCATGTGATTTTATCTCTGGTAGGCAACCTAAGTCGTTGACCCTTTGTACTGGCCACTGAGACTCTGGCTCCTTTAAAAAGTTAGGCCCAAACCACCATAAATCGGAAGATACTAAATGATTGGCATCTACTCCTCTTGATATGAGGTCTGCAGGATTGAGCGCGGTTGGTATATAACGCCACGCTGCGGACTCAGACAACTCGGTAATTTCAAAGATGCGATTCGCAACAAATATCTTTAACTTAGACAAGTCGTTACTAATCCAGCCCAGAACGACGGTTGAGTCGCACCAATGGACTATGCGCGATGGGCTGTACCTGAGAGAATCTGTTACGGATTTACATAGCCTTGCCGCGAGCAGCGCCCCACATAACTCCAACCGTGGTATGGTAGTAGGTTTGAGAGGCGCTACTTTAGACTTCGCACATAATAAGCGAACGGTGACGTCATCGTTATTATCTATAGATCTCATGTATATGCACGCACCGTATGCGTGCTGAGAAGCATCACTGAAGGTGTGCAACTCGATGTGCTTTGTTGAATGACTTAATACTAACCTAGGAATCTGTAAACTAGTTATGAAATTTAAATTCTTTGAAAATGTAACCCAATCAGCCTTAATTGAATCTGGTATTGGGTCATCCCAGTCGAGCCTTGCCTTCCACAACCTTTGTAATATTATCTTTGGCCTTATTACAATTGGGCTTAAGAGGCCTAACGGATCGAAAATCTTAAACGAATTGGACATTATGATACGCTTGGTCACTACAGAATCACTGCTGTCAGTGAAACCCTTCAAAGGAAAATGTAAAGTATCAGTTGATGGGATCCATCCCAGACCTAATGTGCTGGAAGACTCACTGATTGTTAATTTATCGTTTTCGTTAATATCAATATTATCAAACAATGAAGGTACGTTAGTTTTATATTTTCTTAAATTAAAACACCCAGCCTGAAGGGCTTTCGATACAGCACTTCGAATGTATTGTAATTGGGTCTCGCTATCAGCCCCGGTGATGAGATCATCAACATAAAAATCTCTTTGTATTATGGTCTTAATGTGCTGATCATCTAGCTCCTCACCTAGCTGCCACAAACAACGCGTACTTAAATAACTCGCACTTGCTGTTCCATAAGTAAGAGTATTCAAATCGTACGTTCGAATGGGTTCGGACTCGTCTCCTCTCCATAAGATGCGCTGTAGGCAACGGTCTTCTTGATGCACCAAGACCTGTCGGTACATCTTCTCCACGTCTCCCGTCAGCAGATACTTATATTGCCTAGCACGGATCAGGATGGAGAAAAGAGAGTCCTGCACGTTTGGACCTACCATTAAAATATCATTGAGTGAGCGTCCTGATGAGGAGGGAGCGGAGCCATCGAACACCACACGGAGTTTTGTTGATTCGCTGTCCTGCTTGAGGACAGCATGGTGGCATAAGTAGTAGCTATAGCTATAATTTTGGCTACTAGATAGCGAAAGATGACCTAAATCAGAATATTCGTTTATGAATTTTGTGTAGTCTAATTTTAGAGCTTGATTTCGCTTAAATTTTCTCTCTAAATTAAGAAATCGCTTCTTAGCTGAATAAAAACTATCGCCTAAACAGTTAGGGTCCTCCTTTAGTGGCAATTTTACTGAAAATCTGCCTGTTACATCTCTTTTAGTATGGGTGATAAAATGCTTTTCGCAAAATTTATCATTTGTGCTTAATATGCTAGTTCTGGGAATATCTTCCACATCCCAGAATTTTGTAAGTAACTTATCAATATTTACATCTTCTTGTGATGTGATTAAAGCATGATTACAATTTGAAACATTATGCAATTTATTAGCAGCTACCGGACCTGATATCAACCAACCTAGTAATGAGTTCCGTAGTTTTGGATTATTTACGCCTAGCGAATATTGCTCATTGCCTAGAATATCCCAGAAGATATCGGCTCCGATTAGCATATCGATAGGCGCTGGTTGATTGAAGTACGGATCAGCTAACTTAACATCATGAGGAATTTTTAGAGTATTCACTGCTATAGGTGACTTTGGTAAGTAGCCTGTTATTTCATTCAAAACAAAGCATGATAAAATTATATTAAAATCGGTGTTTAGCGACTGGATTTTGACGTTACACCCTTCAATAACGTTGTTATTTACGTTATTACCAATACCAACAATCTTTAGACAATCAATGGCATTGGATTTTAATGAAATTTTGTTCTTTAGAGAAATAGTAATAAAAGAAGATTGACTTCCGCAATCTAATAGTGCGCGAACCCTTACCCTTTGTTGTGTTAATGGATTTATGACTTCAATAACAGCTGTAGATAAGAGAATTTCATTATTATTTTGATTAGATAAATTTACAACAAGTTCACCTTTGTCCTGCACTACTGAGCAATGATTTTCTGAAGAAGATGAACGATGAAGTAGACTATTATGTTTTTGACTACATATATGACAAGGTCCTAAGCGACATTCGCCTACTGGATGCCCCTGCCTAAGGCAATTGGCACATAACTTGTACTTTGAAACTTCTATTATTCGTTCATCGATTCCCTTTCTTTTAAATACTGGACAATCGTATATTTTATGATTTTCATTACATATTACACAGATATAACTGCTAATCCTTTCACGTTTCTTACTGTTCTTAGTATTTGTACTTAGAAACGATTTAGTAGCTTGAACATGGTTCTTGTAATTGTTATTATTATACGAACTATTATTACGATTGGTAAAAGAAGTGAATTTAGGCTGCATATTTTCGTGTTTATTATTGCGATTCAAAGCTTCTAAGACGTCAGCTCTGTCAACCATAAATTTAAAAAAATGATCTAATGTGGGAACATCGCCTTCTAAATTGTTCCGATGTTCTTCCCACTTCATTAATGTATTGGCGTCTAGTTTGGAAGATAACATAAAAATTATTAAAACATCCCACTTATCTGTTGGTTGACCAAGTCCAGCCAGAGCACGCAAGTTTTTGGTCACGTGGTCCACCACAAAACGCAAAGATTTCTCAGACTCACGAGCTATCGGCTTAATGTTAAAAAGTGAATTTAAGTGATGGTTTATTAAAAGTCTTTTGTTGTCATAACGGCTACACAATAACCCCCATGCATCTTTGTAGTTCGCCGCTGAGACTTCGAGATTCGAAACAATTCGAGCAGCGTCTCCTTCCAAGTACGATATAAGGTAATGAAACTTACTAATAGAAGATATGCGATCGTTCTTGTGAATTAAATTCTCGAATGTGTCACGAAACTCGAGCCACTTAAAATAAGCGCCATCGAACTTTGAGATTTGAATCTGCGGCAATTTTAGACCTATATCTTGACGATCCATACAACAAGATGTGTCATGGCATGAAGAACGTCGTTGATCGTGTATCGTTACATCCGATTTTTTAGCAAAAAACTCTAATAGATGCTTTGCTGTGGCAATATTAACAATTATATCCTTCTCCAATGCCTCGCGTTCGTCAACTTCAGCAGAAATATTATGTGGACTTAAGATCTCGATCTCACCTTGCAAATCATCTACTCGAATGGACAAGGCCTCAAACTTGGCAAGTCTGAGGTTTAATTCCGTTAACTGAATATCTGACAATTCATCTAGATTAGAAATAGAATTTAAATAATTTTTAAACTTAGTAACTTGTCCCTTTGCAGAGATGCGCTTAGTTACAAGTTGCTTAAGGCGTAGTTTATCATCAGCATCGTAAGACATATTTGCAAAAAAAACTTAAGAATGTATTGAATAAATGATAATTAAAAGCTCACGCTCCTCGCTTTGTTTACACCCGCCGCTCGAAGCCGATAACGCAGCTCATACGTTCTCAGGTCACAGTCAGCTGGCGTAGAACAGCTGATCTACCGGACCGCACCACAGGCGCCGAGATTGACCCGGTATTTAGCTGAAATAGTCGGCGAAACGTCTAAGTGTCGAGTAGATAACGGAACTTAATTTATTTAAAATTTAAACAATGAAAATGTGAACAATACTGTGAAATTTCGAAATTATTAATTGAGCAATTACGTATGATCAATAATGATGGCACCTATAACCACAAGTTACAAAATAAACTATAACAAATTGTTGCCAAATTAATTGTGTTACACAGATTTTATGGAAATAACCACAAAAAAAGACGATTAATGTCCCTTTACATATGGATGTACAAAGTAATTGAAAATAAATTTTATAATTTATAAAGTGGGTAGTGGTATAATATTTCAAGAGATGATGCAACAATTTCGTTAAAATAACGTTTTACGTAAATTATTTGCACAAATAAATTTGATATCTTAATTTGGAATGAATTTCGGAAGGAAATTTGGGTTTAGATTTGTAAGGAAATATGTATAGGAGGGGCACTTATCTTTGCAAGTCGCCGCACTGTGCGCACCGCCCGGAGCGTCGTACTTCGTGTGCCGATGCTCGCTACGATCCAATTTCTAGATGCTGCTTCCTTTAGTGGTATTCTTGAATATGCCCTTCCTTGATTGGTAGGTGTGCCGGAACCGTTAGTTCTAGCTTCTTGCCTGGACGACTCAATTCTTGCGCTTGTGCTGCGTGGCCAAGTCTTCGGTTGATTTCGTCTTCTTGCAATCGTATTTTATGAATTCTTGCCCTTTGTTCCCCTCATGGGCCACCAATTTGTACGTTCGCGTACAATGGGGCGTAAATCAAACCAGTCGCTTGGTATAAACAGAAGTATAATAATGAGGTGTTAATAGTACAAGTTTGCAATGACAAGTGAAAAAGTGACATTTTTACATTAAAAATATGGTTAAGCGCCATAGACTATAATTAGCGCAACGACACATGCGAGTTTAATCCATAAATCCAAATCAGGCGTTATGCGCCGAAACATATTCCCCCCCGTTGAAAGAGTATCTTCTTTCAAC
>DWEO01000169.1:0-11158 GCA_018245995.1 Pyrrhopyge telassa croceimargo
AGTACGTATTATTTACAAAATTTAACCGTAGGTACTGCTAGAAGTTTTACAAGATACAAGATAATTGATTGTTGAATGCAGCGTTTACATGAGATTCGTGTTTTATAACAAAACATAAGCGTCAACCATGTTATTATTTTAGATAACAATAGGTACTTATGATTCAGTGTTTAAGTATGTGTCAAACTGTAGCACCCATGGGAGTAACAAAACAATTAGGTAATAGACTAGCAATATTTATAAAGATGTAAGGGAACAATTGTCAGAAAATACTTGGCAGATCCATAAAATAAGTATACCTACAAAGGCTCTTACCTTCGGATGTTTTTTTTTGGTGTTGGCTACACTGCCGTGAATTCCGACTCCTCCCCTCCGCGATTACATATATACTAATGTAACCATGCATTTTTTTGTTCAAATAAAAATATTTGTAACCTACTAAAATTCAGTACAGTTACTTTCTGGACATGCCTCGTATATATATCGCATACTATACATTATACATGCTTTGCCTGAATAGAATTGGCTTTAAGACATAATTGGCTTGCGCTTCTTCAGTTAGAACACAGTATTACTTAAAAACATCAAACGGTCTTTATGATCATGTTAAAAATTATCAAAAAAACGCAAAAGCGATAATGAATGTTAAATGGAAATATATAGTTAAAGAGATGTCTTTATTCGTATGGTGGAATTTGCACCTAAATTAAAGTACCTATTTGATTAGTTTATTACTAATATGATCTTCATGTTTATTATTATTACATCGCCACATCAGAGCTCTTACAGAGTAGGCAGAGAGCACCGAGTGCGAAATATCCTTATCTTTATAGATCTCACTTACGGCTACATGCTGTTTATACATTCATATTTTAGGACGAGAATATTATGCTAACATATATTTTGGTCTACACGCTTTAATCATAATGACATCAATTTTTTATACTGAAGACGTATTTTGTTCATCAAATGAAAGATAATATCTAGAAATACAAGACACAGTGGTTGAATTATTATCCCGAGCACCACATAATATTTTTCCAAAAAAAAAAACGATGTAAAGGGTTTTATACAATACCGGACGGTTATAATCTCATATGGTTTTTCTAGAACAATAACCATATACCTACAATGGGAAGTGCGATCGACTAATTCGGGTAAACGACACACACTTGCTGGCAACACTGTGTCATAGATAACAGAGGTGCCATCTAGACTATAGTACTGCCATCTTTTAAATGTTCATGGTGTCTATGTATACAACAAAGGACGCTAGAGTAGACAAACTAACTTTATATTCACCAAATGTTACAAGATGTGGTTGTTGTTGAAATCTAAATGGTCATCCAGTTAACATACCGTGTTGTTTTATGATATGGATGTGTCTATTTCCTCTCAAATCTACGGAGAATTTAGTTATAAATCCATTAGTACATACTTAATAATTGGGACATATAGGTAAAATGCCTATTTTTCAACCTTTTTTCTTTCCACTGCTGGACACGGCTCTTCTCTCAGAATAAGAGGGTTAAGGCTATAGTATGCCACACTGGCCAAACGCGAGTTGGCCGATTTCAAAGGGCTTTGATAAAATTTCATAATTACATAAAGTGGGCAACACCTGTGACATAATTGGGACACGATGTATTGTGCAAAGCCCTTAACAGATAGAACTATCGATCGTCCTTCCCATGTTTTTGTAATTGTTATTGTTATTTTCCTCCGTGTAAGATTCATACACGGTCATGTTTAGCATTACTAAATATCTGTAAAAACCGAAATCCTATTGCTAAGTTTGTAATACATATAAGTAATCAAATTAATCCGAAAATTAGGTTTCCTTAACAATAATAAAAAAATAAAATATACATTTTACTCTTAATAAAGAAATCGAGACAATAATAATAACATGCTCTTATTACTAGAAAAGAAAGATCCACAATCTGTGTAATAAACTAAAAAAATAATCATATCTAGTGTGAAATTTAAACAATGAAAACTAAATCTTTAGCATATTTAAAAAATATGGCTTACATCAGTCTCAATTATAATAGATATATTATAAAGTTGTATAAATGTTAGGTACCATATTTGTTACATTACAAGTTAATTGTGTTGCCATCACTAACTATTGAAAATTGTTTTACTAGGCCTTTGTTATAGAAAGGATTCGATTTGCCTATAGTTATCTACATTTTCTATGGTTCCATACTCGAAATTCAAAAAGTAATGTTTTTAGGCTTGGTCTTATTTCACAAACGGTTACAAACATTTTTTTTCCATCCATAGTGGAATGGATAGTTTCAAGTCTCATGGATAGTTTCAAGTATTACTATATGAATAAATACATAAAAGGATTGTATAACCGAGTATATAATTTGTTTATGGAATTATTTTAGGCAACATTGCTATTTACTCAGTTAAAACTAATTATTAAATAAAATGAAACAATAGGCCTGTGTTGTGGTTTCAATAGTCACTGCACATAAGTTTATTATATTATACAAGATGTTTACATTGTGATTAATAGGTGGGCCAAATTATATTAATTGTATAAACACTGGTTTAGAAAAGTATATTAATTGATAAAATTATTGTAAGACTACTTTTGGAAAGGGTTAGACTTTTCATCAGTATTGGACTATGAACACATTTACTATACTTATACTTGCTATGAGGCAACTGTGTCAGAATAATACGTTTATAAAACAACAGGGCCCATTTGATTATATTAACAACTGACAATTTCTAATTTTATGAGACAAATTGTATAGCTATTTTAAAAAACAAGGTCAACAAATTGTTATTCAATAGCACTACCCACTTGGTAAACAGCGTTTAGTTTTATTTGCTGCTTAAACAGAAATTTCCGACGATTTAAATACATTTCATTAGTAGCAGTTATTAAAAAAACCAGGAACATAGAAATCAACATAATGAGATGTGTCGATTCAAAGTTTAGTATTATTTTTAACAACTTGAATATATTGTTAAAAACCTCACGACATATGCATTATCTACATATATTAGAGTAGATAGGTACTGATAAAAAATCAAGACTAACTAAAATCGTATAAAGAACTTTGCTACTGCACCATTGGAAACATGGTGGCACATGGGTAATTAGGTACTATACATAACACCATTATTTATTACCATAGAATATTACAGAATGCACATAATGAAATATAAATTAAGCCAGGTTGTGAACAAAAAAATCGGAACAAACTATGCTTGAAACAATTCAAATGATAGTTGCATGCAGCCCTTATATGTTGGCCTTTCACTTTAACACTTTAATTTGTAACATTCATTACTTTGTTCGTATTATTAATACTTAATAGAATGATTGTTTGAATAGCATGTTTTTAAATAAAAACATCTTTAAAGGTCTTTAATCTGAGATCTCTATGATAGAGTTGTAGCTAAGAGAAAACTTAGTGCCTAATAGCATTGTCTGCCAGTTTTTCTTAAGTGGATGATGTAATTTATAATGTGAAATAAACTCTATTCAATAAAAATATTTCATAGTCAAAAAAGACTAACAAATGATGTAGCCATTTTCCGAATTTACCAGATATACTCAAACCAATACAAAATGACAGTTTAACGATCATATAATGTACATCTATATAAGTATCAATATATTGGACAAAATGGTTCACAAGTCTTAATTTTTTATGTTTGATACAAACACAAAGATTTTTTGTTTGACGTTTAGAACAAGGTATCACTAGATTCCTATAATTATAATTGGTTTGGCGTTGTATATTCTCATTTTTTTTTGACGAAACAGTTAAATATATCTAAAGATTAAATTATTATTTCTTTACAAGTTGTATTATTAATTATTATTTCTTTACATGTTTATACTTGAGCCAATCATCTCATTTCTTAGGAGCAGGTTTGGACGTAGAATCAACCTTGAATAGGACTGATACTAACAGTTACTAAGTAGGATCCTATTGACATATACTAAATTACTTACAATCCTATTGTTATATGTCTGTTACCAATCAATTCCAACAAGTAGTATTATTAACGACTAATATTAACATAAATAACTGACAGACTTCTATTTCTACAATAATGTCCTGAATAGGTTTTAGTTTCCATAGTGGCTCTTCACATAAGCCATGAGCAAAAAACAGTGAGTGAATCCAATGATGAATATAACCTTCAATACATATGAATAATTTCAATATCTGGGCAAATTCAAAACTGCATTAGTTATAATAATAAACATTTCAGTGTTTTTAGTTCAAAGCAGTAATTACAGCGTTCGAAAAATCTTTATACTAATCCATGAGATATATGTATACATATACATTAATTTGCATTAGACATGGAGACATTAGCTAAAAATGTTCAGTTATGATAAAAAAACTACCTGAGAATATAATAATCCTACTTAAAATAAATTTATGAGCATTATTGAATTTAGCCAACACTGTAAATGGATGGACGCAACATGATTGAACTTTTCACAACAGTGGCCCCATATGTAATGGATGAGTGACCTGTCAGTCAAGGAATGGGTAACTTGTCAGTCACTAAATTGATGACATGTCAGGCATTAAATGGGTGACCTGTCATTGCTTAAATGATCTATGACTTTGTTTTATCCATCAACATTGTTGCTGTCCATCACGTATGAAGTCGACTAGACTAGCTTTTATTCATTTCACAGTTGTTAAAAGCACCATTACAGATAATAAGGGTCGAACTGTAGGTTTTCCTAACCCAGAATTATTCATAATCTGGTCAAATATGTGAAAATAAACAATAGATGATCTACATTATTTTTCATGGTTCACCAGCTCTATTTTGTATCCCAGTACACATTTACAGTTCATTCAGATCAACACATTCATAAAATGAGACAGAATACTGAAACATACCTTTGAATAATTAACAATTAATAAAGTTAAACAGTGGGCTCTAGCTAGTGTGCTAATTATGTTAACAAATTGTATGATATGTATCTAGACTAGCGTTAAAATTTTAAATAATAATTTTTCTAACATTTTTATTTTCTGAACTTTATGTTCATGCATGAAATGAAATGATGGGAGCATGGATTTTGATGTCTGTAGATGACATGAGAACACTATAAAAATCTTTGCTTACATAAAAATAAGATTAGAGTGTGAGCAGGCCACAAATAAACGAAAATATGGTCCCTAAAAGGACATACTATTGTGTTTAATATATTTACATGATATATTATATATTTACTATATTTCTATTTATACAATAGTGTACATTGATGATGTTTAAACATGATTCCGTATTGGAAACACAAAAGATCATAGTAATTAAGATAATTGAAAATTTAAAGTAATATTTACATGAATTTCATAGCCATTTAAAATTAGAAATGAGTCATTGAAATTTTTCAGTGCAATACATATATTGCTACAATACACTACTGAGGTGGACAACATGTCTGTTAGAAGTTGTGGTATAAAAATAAATGCTGCATATATTATTAACATCCCAAACATGAAAACTGTTAGTAGATCCCGTAGAGGTCAAAAAATTCTATATTGTAAGGATAATTGTAGGTGTTTGAAGGTAGCACATTAGTAGTATATTAAAGTCGAAATGTTATTTTATTTATTTATCTATCCTTTACTGTTATTAAGAACACACTTAATGCCAACTGGCTTTTTCTACCAGTCAACTTAGGTGGTGATAAAAATATGGGGTGGGTACTTAATTGTGTAAATTGAACAAAAAAAAATGTTCCAATATATTTCAATGTGTACCTAAGGGACAACATATTTAAAAGAAACAGCTTATATTGTACTCTGAAAAGATGTGAGGGGAACATTTTTACCTAAATTCTACCTGTGACATCATCACTCCACATCACTTAAGAGTAATTCAAGATACGATAAGACAGCTCAAGTACGCTTAAGGAGTCAAAAACAAGTATGTCATGTAATGTATTGTAGCAAAGCATGTTCGTAATAACAATTGTAATTATGCACAGTGAAATAGAATTGATATTAATTTCAACAAACTTACATAAATGGCAAAGAATGAGTGTATTGGTCTAAGAGGAGCGGCACGGCTGACACCTGCTGACAGAATGACTCTCGCCGAGGACCACTGAATCAGATTCAGCTGGTGGACCTTCGCTACTGTCATGCTGCCTCTGGCAAAAACATTAAATTAATTGTTAATATACACTAGTAACTTCTTCACGCCTGTAATCCCCGAAGAGGTAGGCAGAGGAATGTAATACTACACTCCCACATTTCACCAGTTACTTTTAGGTCCCATTATGGTATAGGTGGTGAGCCTATTGCCATATATCGGGCACTATTCCAGACTCCGAGCCACTACTAGAAAATTGAAATTAGAAAAATCTAATAGTACTTGATCCGGGAATCGAACCCAGGACCTCTCGATCGGCAGTTGCGCTCGCAACCACTCGACCAACGCGGCAGTCAGTTAATATACTCAAATAATTTTTACGTGTACATTAATGCCCTAATAAATGAACATATATTTTGTAGAAGACAACTAAGCATGTTTTGAACAATCAAATTGTTGATTAAACTTGCATCAATTCAATTGGTCATTGTTGATCGTCCAGACATGATTTCAAAACAATCTAATAGCAACAATTTATCAGTCAAGATAGTTTAAAAACATAGCTGGCTGCATTTATTGTACTGAAATAAAAGTAGTGTTTATTATATTGCAGACAATAGAATACAACCTTGATCACAAATAATAACTATAATGGAATAATATACAAACAAAACATGACCTTTACAATGACTGTCACAATACAAAATAATATACATCTTGTCATAATACATAAAATCATGCTTGTAATACTCAAAGAGGTAGGCAGAGGAGTGTAGAATACTCCCACATTTCATCAGTTACATTTACATCAGACCCTGGAGTAGAGGGTGAGCCTATTTCCATTTATAAGGCACAAATCCGGACTCAGAATCAAAACCAGAAAATGTAAGTTAGAAAAACCCAAGAATACCTGATCAAAGATTGGAACCCAGAACCTCTAGATCAGCAGTTGCACTTACAACCTCTCGACCAGCGAGGCATTCAATACATCTTGTAATGAAAACTCAGCCACATGCCATAATTTAAAATTTTCTGTTATGAGTATGCATAGCCATTCTGAATATTAGTAACATGACCAATTTTTGTTATTAAGGATATTATGCTTAATAACAAAATATCCACAATCTTTGTTAACAGTAGAACCATATGACCACTTAATGTTAATTGGTTGCTGATCGATATTATCAATAGTCCATCAGTTGTTTCACATCATAGGTAAAGTAACAAAGAAAATATAATACCTTTAGTTCTGTAGCTAAGCTGCGGAAAGTGTCTTCAACATTTGTATTGTCCTTAGCTGATGTTTCCATCACAAACATGATTTCAGGAACATAGCGACAGAATGACTTTGGTTCATCGGACTCCACTTCTCTTTGGTCTGTCAGATCACACTTGTTACCAATCAATGAGACTATGACATTGGATGAGGTGTATCTTCTAACTTCTTCTATCCATTTTTGCAAAGACAAAAATGTTGATCTCTTTGTTATATCATATACTGAAACCAGTGAACAACACAATTATGGCAACGTTGAGAAAGTAATAATCTGACAGTGAAGAATTTGAAAAATGTTAGTGGCCTCATTACCAACATCAGCCTGACAAATTTTTCTACAGGGCATAGGCCATCCCTGAGAGGTTTTTGTCAATAATCCCCAGGCTCAGCATGTGTGTTGGGATTGGAATGCACGGCTTTTTTTTGCTGTGCATGCGGGCTGTGTAAGCTATCTACCAGCGCTGGATTTAATCGCCTCTTATGACAGATAATAATATGAGACATACAAAAAACATATTTACATAATATTGTCATGATCATATTCATTTCCCAATCAATCTGGCTGCCTAATTATCTGATTAACTCCTATTCTTTCCGAGCCAATGTCGTTTAGTTGTATAGACTCCTTTCTTCTACACAACATTACCTTACAAATTGTTCAAGCATATCCACTTCAGTCTTTTTGCAAGCTATTACGTACATGAAAGAAAATTATGTGTATGTCACATTGTAACACCACACCCGTAGTCCCCAAAGAGGTAAGCAGAGGAATGTAGTACTACACTCCCCCATTTCACCAGTTATGTTTAGGTCCCATTATGGAGTAGGTGGTGGACCTATTGCCATATATCAGGCACAAATCCAGTGTTCCAAATCCACAAATTATGTGTAGATTAGATGTAAATATTAATGATTACCTTTATTTTAGTTTGTATATAAACATGCATATGGGTGAATATACGCTATTTGAATTCCAATGGTCCATTGAAAAAAAAATGTTAAACTTATTATGTTATTGTTTCTGTATGCTTAAACAATAAATTATCTGGTCTTTTATTCGGCCCACATAGTCCAGTCACGATAATTCGTAAATTTAAGGCATTAATAGTTTAAAATAGTTGTAAATGTATACTCCTCTGGCCTTCCCATTTCTAAATTATTATAATGATTTTATAGCTAGATACTTTAAACGCGTATGAAATTATGTTTTTTTAATATAATCATATGCATTTATAAACAGCGAAACATATTTTATTAAAATACACTGTAAAATTATTTATTAATATTTAAAAAAAAAACATATTTTCGTGTCATGTTACAATAATGTCACTTCATCTGGCGAAATTCAAAGAAATAAAATTTGGCTTAAAACCGCAAAGGTATGTTATTGGCCTTGAACGACGAGCGTATAACAGTGTGAAGTTAGAAGCAAACTAACGACGTTGAGCTGAACTCTAATAATATTGCGTCAGTTTGCTATTCACCGTTGGACATCGTGTTTGTGCCAGTCTGTTGAGTATTTCCTTTGGTATGTATATCGTTTTGTATTTTATCGTTACGAAATTTAGTATCTACACAATGCAAAGTTTAATGTGTGTAGATGTCATGTATTGACATTAAACTATTTTCAGAAACGCGAGTGATGTTGTTTTTGTAGGTTATGTGCGATTTTGTCACTTCTCTGGTGTCACTTATCTGGCATATTTTGTGCCAGAGGAAATACAAAAGCGCCAGAGAAGTGACGAACTTTTTTTTTCGTTAATATTTCATGTTTTTAGACTTCATTTCAATTGTTCTAGAAAATGATTCCAAACTCAAAAGTGGCAAATTTTTTTACAGAATAATACTAAGGAGAATGTAGACGAGGTGAAGAAAAAAATATTATTTAATAAGGTGATCCAAAACGAATGATAACGAAAAGAAGATGTTTAGAAAAGTATTGAGTGGTAAAATAGTTAGGAAGTATAAAGTGTTGAACCAAATTAATATGAAACCTATAAGACAGACATCTACCGCAAATAAAAGTTTATTAGATATGACACAGAAGACAAGAAACGATAAAATGAATTCGAAGTTAGCGAAAGTCGTCGCACAGTTTTTGGAGTAGATTATGCCCAGGTAAAAAAGGTAACATTACTATGACTGCCAAAAACGGAGATTTTGTACTTGTGGAATACAATATTAATAATAAAAAATATAGATATATTGGTGTATGTTCGTCAGATTTTGATGAAAATGAAGGAGGTCAGGGTTACTTTTTTAAAGATCTCCAATGAAGATGGTAGTCTTTTTAGAATAAACGACAATGATATGTCTGATGTCAAATCGGAACAGATCTTGACCAGTTTACCAGTGCCAAGTATACCTATGAAGGGTAACAGAGTATTCTACAAGTTTCCAAAACCAGTTGATGTATTTGAAAAGTAAATTGTTGATTGTTTAGTATTTAAGTAAAAAGTATTTAGTTTCGTGAAAACTATTGATTCTATTCTTTGCAAGAAATAAAAGTTTTATACTGTGAACTGACAATTTTGAAGTTTTGTTTAAATAGCCTCGAAACTGATAGGTGTAAGAACCATTAGATAGAACTATTGTTTTATTTTGTGAACGAAGTTTATATTTTTGTTTTTTTTAGAAATTTTGTTTAAATAGCCTCGAGACTGATAGGTGTATCATTAGATTACTATTGTTTTGTTTTATGAACGAAGTTTATATTTTTGTTTTATTTTTATTCAGATTAAAATGCCTTAAACGTGGCTTTTAATTTTCAATGTTTTATAATAAAAAAATGTCAAACAGTATTGTGATTTTCATCTCAGATGAGACTGATAAACAAGAAACATTAAATCTGTTATTTGATACGTGTAATTAAAACTTAGCCTTTAAGAAACCAATAATATTAAAAATAAGGTTGCATTTTGAAACTGTTAAGACTGAATGTACCTATATTGTATTACAAAATGGCCACGAGCGCTTCAATTAAAAAAATATATCCAAATACTACAATTTATTATATGTTTTATTTAATATGAGTCCTCTTTCTTAGCTAATAATTAATGGCTTGTCACTTCTCTGCTTTAATTTGTCACTACTCTGCCAATAGTGTCACTCCTCTGGTAACACATTTTCCTCTGGTTCTTATAAAATTAAAAAAAATGCAAAAATCTTCTGGCCCTTATCATTAAATATTAATAAATAGTGTCAAATAGTAAAATTATAAATATTGAATGGAACAGATTACATTTCCTTTATGGGCACAAAAAAATCAAATAGCGTATATTCACCCATATGGCATAAAACTGATAACAAACATTTAATCTTTCATGAAACTAGAGTTATATAAAATGTATTACATTGACTGGCACATTTCATAATTATTTGGTTGATTCATCATAGATTGTACACTCAACGACTCCCACAACATTGTACAATATGCTTTAGCATTAATGTGGGCATTAGTCATGATACATACCAATGATTACTCCATTAGCCGACCGATAATAGCTTTGAGTTATTGTTCTGAAACGTTCTTGTCCTGCCGTATCCCAGATCTGTAGCTGAAATTGTCATTTTATTTTTATGTAATACAAATTTTAATTGCACTAGAGGCCAGCCAGTATTAGGTAATTTTTATAAACTAATATAATATGTGACTATATATGAATATAACTGGTGAAACGTGGGAGTGTAGTAATACACTCCTCCGCCTACCCCTTCGGGGATTCCAGGCGTGAAATTACTTTTTTTTTTTTTTTTTAATATAATATTTTTTATCAC
>DWEO01000170.1:0-11151 GCA_018245995.1 Pyrrhopyge telassa croceimargo
TCAACAAGCGTATCATAGTGTATTCGAAACTGAGGCAACTATCCCTTTGAGGCAACTATCCGGGTTTTACCCTATACGTGAAATATTTTAACATTACAATACATCAGGAACGAAAAACCTTAAGTCAAATTTATCTATGCACTCTTATTGTAGATAGTGTGTTACTTGGTCTTTTTTTCTGGCGGAGAGTGGTAGAGTATGCTTCTGGTTTCCCACTGTTTCGAAAGAGGTACTTGTCCAGCAGAGAGATGTGAAACAAGATACATATACATAATAGTTCCTCGGACTCGAAAACTCTTTTGACACAAATCGAATGGTATTTGTAGAGAAAATTATTTTCAAAGCAATTTTATGGCGTACAATGAAATTAAACGCGTTTGACTAACACAGCAGATGGAGAATGAAAACTAAACAATAAAAAAACGTATGAACTAAGAGAAAACTGTAAATATCGAATTAGACAAAAGAATATATGTATACGAGTGAAATGATATGTCTCTTTGGTCTTGTGGTTGCAAGCGCGACTGCTCATCAATACGTCCTGGGTTTCATTCTGAATTCCCAGTAGAAGCATGAAGTGTGGGTTTGTGCCCGTTGCATGGCAATAGTCTCACTACCTATTCCATGGTGTGACGTAATTAACATAACTAGGGAAACGTTGATATCTATTATACTCCCCTGCCTACGCCTTCGCGGAATTACAAGCGTCGTTTTATGTAATATGAAAACTGAAAAGCAGTGAACATTAGAATGAATGTGTATAGTGGATAGAGAAAGTACATACATGTGTATGCCACATTTAAGGAATTATTCAAATAAGTACCATATTTTACCGATGGTTACCACATTACTCCACCGAATACCAGATGTAGGCTCGTGAGGAATGGTGTCGTGACGTGAGAGCGGTATTTGAAGCACGTTTTCGTCGGCATATTCAAGCTATGCTTGTTAGTTATATATTTTGAATATAGAAACATCATTTAGAGAGGAAAAAACATAAAAGAGATACTTTGCTCTCATCAGACTGTTAGTGCTTTATCAGAATCAATAGTGAATTTGAAATTAGTTCTCAACTACCTGTTATATGTATATCTACTACTACTGCATGTTATCATTCGTATTACGAAAATACATGCCTCGATGATCCACTCTTTACCCGGGCAGTCTTATGGGCAGTCCACTGCCACCTACTGATTTAGCCTTAGGCGATATTGGTGCCATGGTCGTAAACTCGCTTACTTGATATTATTTGAATGCGTCCAGATGGTCCAGCTCTCGCGGGAGCGGATGGCCGTAAGTGGGACGAGCGTATAGAGGTGTGAATCCTCTGAGATTAGCATGTGGCCTGTTGTCGGCTAGGATGTACTTACGCTTTACTAACCAGGTCACAAAGTTATCCAGTGGCTTCATTTTCAGGTCGCGCTCTATCACGTCGTTCCTAATGTAGCGGCCCGCCCGCAACATCGCTCGAAGGGGCTGGCTTTGCTGCGCTTGAAATCGCTTCCGCTCCGACTCTTCTACCAACGCGCATCATGCCAGCAGCTCGCAATGCACTTTTCTCCTTTTCGGGAGTCCTGACATGGTATACCTTTGTCCATAAATCGATTGACGATAACTTGAAAAGTTTTGCTCCTTGGCCATAGATGTTAGAATAGCATAAATGTTATCGATAACTCCAAGACATGTGTTATCATCACTTTTTGCAGGAAAACTTGAGTAAAGAATGAAATACTTTGGCAGTGATTTAATTAAGTAAAATATTTATGAAAGTTTTCTAATTTAAATCCCTACCTATCCGTTTCTCGTCCACGATGCAGCGAGTGACTAAAACCTTACCGTAGAATCACAGGTAATCTCACATAGAGAGCAATGCTCGGCTGCTTACCTGGCGTCTAAGACGGATAAGTCAAGTAAGATTTACTTAAGCTGGTAAGTTAACGCTGTTAGACTATTTAAATAAGACGCCGCGTGAATAGCGGGACTAGATGAGGCTTCTACTTAATGCTTTGTACCCTTAACTCCTTGGTTATAACGAATAGCCTTTTAGGTGAACCATGTATGTTAGTAATTGGATCTTGTTGTAGACGGTTGTCTGAAAGGACATCTCTTGTTCTACGTATGAACACTAACAGAGATTTGTCTATGTTATGTATTTGATTTGTATATGTCCAGTGGCTATATATATATATGTACATGTTCAGACCCGTAAACTAATAAACTACATACATACAATGAGATAAGTGTGTTGCTATCATTCTATATCGCGTTATAAATCCGAGTTACCCACTTTGTGTTTCTTTCAACAGGAAATTAAGAATGAAATCGCTTGTGACAAATGGGGCGAAATTATTTCGCTACAAGTTTAAGATACCTGCTTGAGTAAATATAATTTACCCTTGATGGTTTTGGAAACTTATTTAATTATTGATAATGCACTTCTATTTCTTTAGCGTTACTATTTATTGATATTTCATTGATATATGCACTATTAACTAATATGTAGTAACTGACATTAGGAGTTTTATTCCTACAGATCTGGTCGAGGTTTCTTGCAAATGCCCTGTCACTTGTCACTGCTGCATACTCGTTTCTTGTTCTCGTACATACAAATACATACATTGTATACAAATACTTTGTTACGTAACTCTATAAGTTTGTAGAAATACAGGACAGTATGGAACCACTTGCGCTTATTTTGAACCGCCTGAAAACTATCAATAATAATCGACTGATTCACGTTCCCTCCGAATCTATTATATTCTCTACATCTTGGGCGCCAGCTCTACGTCGGGTAGGTGCAAATTTATATAAATAATTACCACTGAATACACGACGAGCGGATCTTCTTAATTAATGCACATAGCAACCGCTCCTTAAACGTCTTGAAACGAAAATAGAAATATGAGTACATTAAAATTAATGTATACAGATCTATTTTACAAAATACTTGTTTATTTACTGTGTCATTGGTCTAGTGGTCGGAAGCGCGACTGCTGATCAATAGGGCCTGGGTTCAATCTCTGGGTCGGATACTGTCGGTTTTTTATAAGTTAAAACTCCTCGTAGTAGCTCGAAATCTCTATTTATGCCCGGTGTATGGCAATAGGCTTATGTCCTATTGCATGGTGACTCGTACAACTTAACCGGTGATTCGTAGAGTGAGAGTGTACTAGGTGCACGCCTCTGCCCACTTCTTTGGGGATATACTATTGGGGCGTGATGTTACGTTACGTATTTGTTAACGAAAACTCGACTGCCTATACGGTTACACTAAAAATAAAGTACCTAAGTGTAACGCCTGAAGACTATTACGATTATTGTTTAAGATAATATAACATAGAGATACGAATACTTATTAAAGCAAATAACTGAAATTAGCTGTCCTAATTCGAAAATTCTTCTCAAGATCGGTAGCAACTGGTCATGGGCAGACAACGGTCATTTATGATTTATGATTGATGGTGGCTCCTTAACAATTCTTTTGACTTAAAAAAATTAAGACAACTACCTAAATTCGTCATTCGCATCAGATCGATTGTGTGTTTGAATACTGACAATGTACCTGCAAAATAATATGAGTAGGTATACTACACACATTCAAACAGAATATCAAGGACTGCCGTTAATGACACACAATTGAGATGTAACTTGAATATTCCGAGTTTTGCCAACGAAATATATTAAATTGTCCGGCATATTTTTCAATCGGCAACCTTTTCAGGAGTTACGTAACATGGAGTTTTTAAGTTTCCTGTAAGTGTCTTAAGGGTTATCACGATTATTGTAGTGAAGATTCACCCTGTTTCTCTGTTAATACTATTAAAACTCCATTCCAAGTTGGTACATTATTAAGTGCCAACCCTAATGAATTGCTCTGTGAGCACGTCAAGTTAATCAATTCTGAACGGATTGACATGGCATCGGACAAGTAAATTTTCATGCATATTTTCACGCTTTTCAGATTATATTAAAAAGCTAATCGACCTTGATTACCATAATAACTTTATATAATATAATAACCAACAGTTACCATAATAATCTTATTATACGAACTGTTTCATTCTATAATTACTTTTATTTATTGAGACTTAAAAAACATCGATACCGATAAAAAAAATATAAAGCGATAAAAAGATATCGATAAAAAAAATACAGGAGGCAGGTTTTACAATATTTTTGCTTATAAATATTACAAAATGTTCATCAGCGCTCCGGTTTAATTATTAATTAAATTAATGAACTCTTCAAAACCTTAGGCACTACCACTTGATAATGTCTTTGACGGTTTAATTAGCGGAGTTAATTAAAATTTCATTTTTATATATTTTCCAACGCCTACGAACATGAAAGGCGAACAGCCTAATGGTATTTTAATTAGTGTTTATATTTTTATTTTTTATGAAATTCTGTGCTTTGGAAAAATCTCAGTAACAGGGCATGACGGTAACAATATCACAGTCGTCATCGCCTTCTATCGCTCAACTGCTGCACATAGATCTCTCTCACACACAGTATTTACTTACACAATATTTACTAATTACACAATACTCGGTTCTCTTCTGATCTGATCCAGTCGTTCCTACCCGCCTCCTTAATTCTATCTTAATTAAATCTATCCAATATTTGAAAAAAGGCGTATTAAAATAAATCATTAACTCACGATTCTCTTACTATAATTATTAACATTTGCAGATATGTTTAAAGTAGCACAATAAAAACACTATTAGGTAACAACGTAACATCGCGCCTGTTATGTAGTCCCAGAACAGGTAGGCAGAAGAGAGTAGTAGCAGCTACTACTACATGGGAGTGTACTCCCATGTTTCACCAGTTACATTTACGTCCCATAATTGAATAGGTGGTGAGCCTATTGCCATACCGGGCATAAATCGAGAATCCTAGTCACTGCTAGAAATTTCAAGTTAGAAAATTTCAATAGCACCCCGGATTTGAACCCAGGACCTCCCGATCGGCAGTCGCCCTTGCAACCAATACGACCAACGAGGAACTATTAATAAAAATGATATTATTCGTGATAGATATTGAAAACGCAGTTTTTATAACAATAGTTTAGTTAATGAATACAATGTTGATAGCGCACACTGAACCAACCCGGTGAGTCCCCGAGAACGGTTCACGGCGAGCTCATTTGGGTCGGATTAAGAATTAATTCGCCCAAGGGCCGAATGGATGCGCGATTAATTTCTCCCGAGCGCCGAGATCCAACGGATTAGCCCATTC
The DNA here is from genome assembly GCA_018245995.1 of Pyrrhopyge telassa croceimargo. Classification (NCBI taxonomy): domain Eukaryota; kingdom Metazoa; phylum Arthropoda; class Insecta; order Lepidoptera; family Hesperiidae; genus Pyrrhopyge; species Pyrrhopyge telassa. Next base: position 5,242 of record DWEO01000170.1, read on the forward strand.
GCTTCTATCAAATTGAATTTTAATTGGAACACCTGATTTTAATTGTACGGCCACTTGAAAAATCGCTTCGTAGTGTGATAGCTGTAAAACCTTTGCCAGGTCTCATAGTATTCGATGTCGGTGCTATTTTATAACAATATATTAAAATACGTGTAATATTACCGTTGTTTCTTTTCTTTATTGTATTTTTATTACATTTCTATTGTCTCTGTTATTGTTTCGCAGTTTTTATTGTTTCATACGTTTTTATTTAGATTGTTTTTGATATTCAATATTGTGTATGTTATATTCACTGTGTTACCTAGACACTTTACATTGTAACGCTTTTTAATACATCCATATTATTTCATGTATCTGTAAGTGTTACACATCGTCAATATGGATCATTTCCTTGCGATGTCTTTTTCTTACATTAAAGCGATTATTATTAAACCATTTGTGTTTCGGTCTGAACCGTGTGGATAAGTAGACGAATAATCTAGCGGCAACCATCCCGTTTTGGATAGTTTCGAACCAGACGGATCATAGCTAAATCTGACTTTACTGATACTAACCTTTATTTATTTATATTTATTTACTTTACATTATGCTACCACGCACCAATTAAATTGTATCGATGTCGAATTTAATGATGATAGCATGATTGACCACAGTAACTTTGGGCTAAGAAGAGAAACAGGAAATGATTGCATATTGCAGAGGTTACTTGAGGCTGCCAGCTGACAGTTAGCCGTTTTGTAAAAAAAATTAACTAATCTCAGATAAAAACATAGATTAGTTTAACCATTTTTGTCAGCGTCAACCAATAAAAACTTTACATGCTTATTTCGTTCTACTGTTATGTTTACAGAGTTATTGTGTTAAAATAAAATTATATTTAATGCAAATCATATTTTAACGTTCTGAGTTTTATCTGAATATAAACGAAATCTAATAAAGTCTGTATTATACTTGTACAATAATGCTGGTTCCACAAAAGTTACGGAGATAAGTTTAACGAGAAAACAAAAGGTCGCCCGCCCGAACATCGTCCGCGACAGCGCCACCGTTTTCCAATGGATTTATATGACCCATCGAATTTATTATTATTTGGGAACGATCGAACAAATGTCCAACGAGGATCAGACGCATTAGTCTTTTTTACGTTTGTACTTTATACCCCATTATGTGTATATGCTTAGCGTTTTACCACTTTGTACAATATATGTACAAAACTTTATGTACCTAATATTGTTATCGTTATGCTGTTTTATCAAGTTGTTGGGCACGAGACTTCCCTTGGAACTTCTCTTCGTTTGGTCTACCACGCTTGGTAAGTGCGGATCGGCTTCACATGCCTATAGAGACCATTAGGAAGAATTGTCAAAAGTATAAGTTTCCTCAATATGATTCTCATTACGTGACAAAGCAAATACTAAACCCAAGAAGGCATACGGCAAATTGGAACTATAGATACTAGAATGAGAGTCTAAAAGTTACACTACCAAATTATTGCTATTGTCACGGTAAAACTTACAATTAATAAAGTATTACGTTTGAAAGTGTTTTTTAAATGTATCTTGTAGTTAAATTGTATCCGTATGTACTGTTTGTGTTTTAACCAAACTGAGAATGTGTAACAGAAGGTGGCAATCGGGGTGCTTCTGAAATATCGAATCCTATTTCTTATGTTATTTCACTTCTATTATTATGTCAGTTGAATAGCAAAATGTCCAGGGTTTATTTTCGAATTTTGTGAATACTCACGAATACAACTTCAGTTTAAATATTATTTGTTAATGCATATGAATGATTTTTTGTTTTGACGCTATTATAGGTTTCATGTTTTCACTGTTTCCTTTTTTTCGTAAATTTATCGATTAAAACTACTGATGGACATTTTAATTATATGGATTACTAGAAGAGCGACCAATGCGTTTATTTATACTAATTCAAAATCCGTCAAACCTGTGAACTTCAGGTTAGAAATGTCCCATAATAATTTACCCGATTCGGGGATCGAAACCAGAACCTCTTTTTGCTCAACAGTCGCGCTTGCAACCACTAGACCTACAAGGCGGTCACAATGTAACTATATGTAGTTATAGATGCTACAAAAATAATTTTCAAATCTGTAGCTGAATCAGCATTAGGTGCAATTTATTCCTCTTACATAATTATGCTGTTTATTAAGGGATATGTAGGTGGCAAAACGTAGTACTCGTATGATCCTAGACAATGATATTGGACAGTTCAGACCTTTGTGACCAATTTTGTAAAAGTATCGGACGAAACGATTCGTGACAACGGTTCGTTTAGAACTGTGACTAACGGTAGATGTGACGTTATGATGTAATAATGACGTCATCAACGAGATCGCTTAATGGCAAATATGATCTCTAATTGAAATGTACAGTCCTGAGAGCTCAATGGAGTAGGAATGTTGTATACACATTTCTGGAGCTGGAAACATCTAAATTATAAATATAAGGATAGTATGTTGGAAAAACTGCTAAAATGGGTTCTGATCTGTAATTAGGCAGAAAGTCAACCAACAACTTTGGTTAGACAGCTAGACATATCGTGATCATTATTGTCATCAGCCTATCGCAGTCCACTGCTGGACATAGGCCTCTTCTGAGGAGTTATGCCCATAGCCCCCACGCTGGGCATACAGGTTGGGGATCGCAGAGTACAGTCTCTCGCATCACCTACGATGTTTCCCAAAGGCGACCATGACATTTAGTTGTGCCCAGGCAGGACGCGTCATACTGCAATCTTCCAGCGCCTGGTTTAGTCGCCTCTTAGAACACCCTGTATCCCAGCACGGGGTCGGGAAATATATTCTTATTCCGCTCCGACACGGAACGCATATAGAAGCTTCTAAATATTTACTTGTATGTATAATATTTTACCCAAACACAGATCATAGACTTATGCCCATCAATTTGTCGTGCATGTGGATTGAACCCACAACCTCCGGCTCAGCAATTATGCTCACTAATTACCAGACTAACTCAAGAGTCACCTTCTTCTAACTAATAGAGCCGCCAGTCGAGTTATTTTGTGTAGCTAAATACTTAATTTATTGCATTGTGATCACTAAAGTGAGCTTTGTGCATCGTATAGAATACAGATAAACGTTCATTCTCCTTGTCAATAACAATCTAGTACATTGTAATAAACAGCTATTACGCAAAAAATATTGGCGTACCGCTCCTAGACGTTGGCGTCAAGATAAATTGGCAAGCAATCACCCCTTAACGAGGGCAGGGGATTTATCGGTGATTTTAGTGGACTAATGAATTGAGCGCCCTTACATTAGTTCTGTTACAACAAGTAGATTTTTTTCTTGATGTATAAAACACACGGGTGTGAATCAGGAGCGGGATTTTTATGCATACTTACTACGTTTACGAGATGGCGAAAATTTTGGACACTAAGCGTATGGGAGTACACTACACTGCTTTGCCTATCTCTTCGGTAATTGCTGGTGTGATGTTACGTTACGTTAAAGAGTAGGTATGTATTGTGTGTTCTGACAAAATGAAAATATGGTATTTAATATTTGAATCTATTACTTATGTATAGGACTGCTTAATGTTTGAGCCTATCGTGCTTATCTTTTTGTTTGTTGTACAGAGAACTGCATTTGGGCGAAAAGTTCTCACATTTTTGGACTTGAGTACTTGCCTAAAACAAGGTAACTGGTTCTTATTAAATCACTAAGCTAGGTCCTTTACGGGATAAGCAGAGAGCACCAAGTGCCAAATATCTCTATCTTTACAGACTTCATGTGCTCCTTTTACCTTTATCACTCTTTATACGAGTAGGTATACCTATGTATATCCACGCCGTTTTGGAGTACTTTTGATTTTCCACTGCCAGTATTTCAATTGGTTGATCTTGATTGGTGAGTATTGTTCTCCCTTAACAGCTGCACCCACTAACATAATAAATAAAAAAAAAAAATTACATCACGGCTGTGATTCCAGAAGGGGTAGGCAGAGGAGTGTAGTACACTCCCACGTCTCACTAGTTACGTTTAAGTTCTACCATGGAATAGGCAGTGAGCCTAATGCTATGTATACATCGGGCACAGATCCAGACTGCGAGCAACTACTACAAATTGTAATTAAAAATTCTAGTTTAAAAAAATCAAATAATACCCAATAATACCCGATATTTGAACTCAAAACCTCTCGATCGGTAGTCGCGCTTGCAACCACTTTACCAACGAGACAGTTAATTGATGGCAATTAGTTTATCATATGCATTATCTGCAGGTAATGTTGAAAAACGAGTAGACTTTTGTAGTGCCTAGTTATTTCAAAATGGTTATCCATTATGTAAACTTGTTCAATGAAGACGAAAGTTACGTTGTGGTAAGAAAAGCCTTCCGTATGTTTCGCGTCAAAATTCTGCCATTCAGATGGACACTTGAGCAAAAAGCAGTTTCTTGTCGGATTTAAATTAAAAGTATTTTATAAAGTGGCTTAAGATGAAATTTTCTTGTCCAAAATTCATTCACGGAGTGGGGAAAGTGAGATAAATGAGCGTTCGGGGAAATTCAAATTAGAGTTAGTCCCATTTTCCTGCTATTTAAAATTTACAATTAATTTTAATTTTATATGGACACCGAAATTCTGACCGTAATTATTATTATTATTATGGCTGACAGATTAGTCTGGAATAACTGTTTGCTACTTCATATTTGTGACCAATTTATTTATAAACATTCAACTTTCATCAGTCATTACGTACAATGACTGTCGAACGGCTTGCAAACAAAAGAAGTAGTCGTCGGAAGTCCTTAATCATTGCCTGTTTGAGAAATAGACGAAACAGTATGTATGTCAAATTAATGTCTGATTTATATCATCGTAATATGAGATATTTGTAACTTAACTTTGTTTATGTAACTTAACTTCGTTTGTGTAAGTAGCACGGGTTTCGCTTCACGTGATTGAAAATCCCGATATATCTCCGCACACATGACATTTCAAACTCAAAGTAAACACACTTCGTGGACTGTTTACGTCATCCATCAACTGAAATCTAATTGAAGATTGAAATATTCGTATCGTCCTAATAATAGCCACATGTTACATTAAACCTATGGGAATATCATACTTAGGCATCTAATAGCATTCTAGATACACCTGTACTTTGGTCGGCAGACGAATACGTGTAAATCTTAAAATAAAATTATAGTATATAATAAAATATAGTTAACATCTTAAATAGATAATGTTACTATTGAATAGAGAATAAATACTCATGGTCATATTTGAAATATATTTCCCAGTATAAATCAAACCTATGACCTCCAGTGCAGCACATGAAGTAACCACTGCACAGGTCACACAATTCATAATAAACGCATTGACTAGTTAAAGAAGCTTAAGTTTATCAGTATTCATGACACAGATCTCCTAATATACGTGCCTTAAGCGATAGGGAAAATTAAATCGGTCCTGTTTCCGTTATTTAACAAAAAGGGGACAAGATATTTCAATTAACACTGGCCCTCTGGGTCAGCTATTTCGATTAGGCTCGCCTATTAAATATGACATTTTTTGTTGTATTCACTTCCGGTTTGATGGATGTGGTATTCAGACTTATATGGTTTTGGATAATGTGCAGTCATATACACTCTCAGATCCCGGGAATAGTAATATGCATATAACGGTATCATGAGGAGTTTTCTTTAGAGTAAACGTAACATCACGCTTGTAATCCCCAAAGAGGTAGGTAGAGGAGTGTAGTACTACACTCCCACGTTTCACTAGTTACGTTTAGGTCCCATTATGGAGTAGGTGGTAAACCCATTGCCATGTACCAGACACAAATCCAGACTCCGAGTCACTACTAGAAAATCTAAATTAGAAAAATCTAATAGCACCCGACCCGAGAATCGATCCCAGAACC
>DWEO01000171.1:0-11149 GCA_018245995.1 Pyrrhopyge telassa croceimargo
GAAGGAAAACATGGTGGCAAAAGCTGCGCCATCTTAGATTTCTCTAGAATGTTCTCTACGGCGTGCGTAGTTCGCCAAGTAGCACATGGTCAGCGCGGCACACTAAGATATACATTTACTCTACTTAAGAAGACAGTCGAATGCAATAGTTGAACAATGGATGTGCTGACGATGATGATGATATATATCGTAGACATAGCGAAAAATCACCACAGCCAACTAACATTAAACTATTGTGACATGACTTTCCTTTTACAATTGATCACCGCAAAGCTATTATATTGCCAAATTCAACCTGCATGATATCCTGCGAACACTCAGGTCAATTAGTCGCAAATTAAAATGGAAAGCAATTGTATAAAAAGGATTGGATTTTTAAGGCACAGTTAAGCAGTTAAGCATCACTATCACTGAACAAACAAAAAATATATAATATATTTTGTTACGTTGTGACGGGGGCAAGCGGGCGGCCGTTAAATCATTTTCATTCAAAGTACAATATAACCCGGGGACACTTATTAACAACACTAATGTCAACATTGTGGCCTACTGGGCCACACCTTGACACGTTCAGTGGAAAACCACTGTACTACTGTTAGCCTGATCGGCAATTTGAGTTATTGGTAATATGATATTTTACACATTTACAGCGATGTTAAGTAGGGTGACCACAATCATCATGAGTCACGAAAACAGTTACTGAAAACCTTAGGGAGCACGGAGAGGGCAACGAGTGCCAAATATAGCTATACCTTTAGAGGCCTTTTCAATATTCAATATTTTTTTTGCATACGCGCGGCGGTTTTGGATAAAGTTCCATTTAACAGGAATTTAATTTTCTTCGACTGCCTCGTTGGTCGTGTTGGTTGCAACCGCGACTGCCGATCGAGAGGTCCTGGGTTCGATTCCCGGGTCGGGTACTATTAGATTTTTCTAATTTAGATTTTCTGGTGATGGCTCGGAGTCTGGATTTGTGCCCAGTATATGGCAATAGGCTCACCACCTACTCCATAATGAGCCCTAAACATAACTGGTGAAATGTGAGAGTGTAGTACTACACTTCTCTGCCTATCTATTACAGGTGTGATATTACGTTTTGTAAGGATAGAGATATTTGACTTTTTGATATTGAGATTTGTCTGCCTGCCCCATTAGGAACTAGATATGACAATATGTTAATAAGCTAATCGAATTTATGCTACATAAGAAAAATTATTAATTCCTTATTGTCAAATTCATTCTGGCAGGTGGAAGTGTATCAGGAAGTGGTGAGTCCTCTGATCGAGGAGGTGTTGAACGGCTACAACTGCACAGTCTTCGCCTATGGACAGACCGGCACTGGCAAGACCCACACCATGGTGGGGGAGAGCACTGCTAATGAGACATCTTGGCAGAATGTAAGCATTATTATCAGTCTTCACACATTCAAACACAACTTTCTTCTCACTTCAATTATTAGCAATATGACACCTTCCCAATGTTATTTAAACTGTATCATTAACTTAATATTGATGGATTTTGAGTTATGCGGGTATTCATGCAAAGCAGCGATGTACCTAATCATAATATCTAATCCGCAGCGCCTATTGTGTGCTGGCGCTCGAAGCTCTGCCGCTCGGCCGTTTAGCGAAGCAACGACTACTAGCGCTACTCGAACTGGTTAAAGGCCCGCTTGCGACAGAACCTGAAGCTAGAGCACTGCTTCTGCCGCATTTAGCCGACACCTTGCAGAAGTTATTGACAGCTGCACATGAGGTGAGTAATATGTACCCACAAAGTTACAATAAAATAACATATGCGGCATCTAATTTGAGGGTTATTTCAAAGGATTTGGTTGAATAATTACCCATACTCACCTATGGAGCAAAAGACTTCCCGGTTTCACTCCTGGGTGACTAAACACACAGCTTTGATTCCGACTAGTTGAATAATTAATTGACATCATTTTGGTCAACATTGTTTTTCAGCCCAACACTGACAATTGATGCATTCTGTGTTTACCGATGACGTAGTAGTCGTCTTACCACACCCATTATAATCTAGCGCTCAAATTAAATGCCGCCTATAATACACACACACATAAGTGGTATATACTTTACATGTAATTTTAATGGTTTCTGTTATTGATACAAATTAAAAAAATATATTATATTATACATACGTTAGTTATTCAGTCGAAAAATATGTGAGTATTTAAAGTAAAATTGATTACATTATAAATTCATATAATTTTAGAATGTGTAAATATTTTCATTATACACTTGCATTCAATTATAATTAAATCTAGCTAGTACAATCATTGATATAACTCTCTCAATTGACAATATTATGGTCGTAATGTCAATAAAGCAACAATTAACATATACAAAGTTTTGAAAATATTGTATTTCAAACATAGAAACATACATCACAACTGGTTTGCATATAACCGTTTGGTTTCCATAGTGTTTTATAATCTATATAATATAATTTCAGTTCTGTTGCTAATTGTACTTAATTACATATTATAAAATATAAAAATGTGCCATAGACAAATTAAGGTTCCTTTAGGTTCATGAGGAAAATGATGTGTGTACACATTACTTCATGTTAACTAACTTTAACTCTGGACTTCCATATCCAGATTTAAGTATTACTTGGGAATATCAGTATTAGAATATTGTGTAAGTTATCGTCCTGGCACATTAGACATTCTAATCTGAGGTGATACCAATATCAAGTACACATCCATCTACCCTAAAATGGCATTACAAAGACTACTTTGAATGTATATAACAATCTGCGAAAATTTACACTGATACTATAACTAAGCCTAATGTGTCAGGAATTAGATGATGTTAAGACAAATGAGATGGGTCAAATTATTTACTCGGGTACCAACTCATTTGGCACCTACACCGTATATAATTTAGAGCTTGTATGAGACTGGGTAAAGATGTATCTAACAATTACTTTACACCCAGTTTGACCTATCACTACCTCAAACACATAGTTATAAAAATCTTAAACTAGCAATGCTCACTTGACAGACGTTCTTTGGTTAATACAAAACTTGGGAAACAGATGAAACCGACGGTGATATGTAAACCGAACACAGTATTGGTGTATATTTATAATATGCTAGGAATGATTGTCGTCAATACATGTTGGTAACATCACTTTCTATTGGTATGTATGCACCTCATTCACTCCACGTATGCACTACGATGACTACTTTTTACACTACTATATAATTATAAATAATTTGGTGTGCCGCCGAAATGTTGTCCATATCTCATTGGTATATTTGGATAAAATATATGTAAAACTCATTGGCAGTCTATTGATGGTACCAAAGTGTTCCACGAATATCTCTTCGAGTCTCTGTCAAGTGCTTTGATTTTTATTTACCTATAACTCCATAAATTTTCCTTAAAGTGTTTTATATAATAGTGTGATAATATTTCTGCGTCCACAAAAGAAAACAATAGTCCCAGCATATGATAATAGTGAATGTAAGGTAACAGTGTGTCCGTTCGTGCTAAACAACACACCCAGTAATGGTATGTATGCACTTATTCGTTGGCGACGTGCCCGTACGAGCTGAGTTGCGGGCGAGTTTGACGCCAAAATTGGTTTTGATCTTACATATATTTAATATCTAATAGATTTAAAACTGCTCCAATACTATATAAGTCACTTTCACAGTTTATTCCTTTCCTCGTTCGCTCGTTAGATTATTCAAAAGTGTTGCGTATAAAGGTATGTACAAGTAAAGACGTTTATAAGGTGTCATTATTTAACACCTTTTGAAGGTATTTACTTGTACATAAATTCAAAATGTTTTGTCTGTATATACATTTTTACTCGTTTCAGTTACTTTAACAGTATTTTTTGAAAGTAAATTGTAAGTCTGCAGAGTAGCAATAAAATAGATTTTGAATTACAGTTTTATTTCAATTTCACTGTAACCATTTTTGTATTAACTTTGTAATTTGAGCGCATAATCATGCAATCCGTTTTTTCTTACATTTCCTTTACATAGACATTTCAAATTCGTGCATTTGTTCATTTACAACCGATTCTGGCCTCAAACTCGTGCGCTGTAAGGTCGTCAGTTGGCTGGCAGTTTTATTCGTGTTGGTCGCAGGTGTCAAGAGGTAAGCTCACACGCTACGCATGTCCTGTTACGCACTCATTTTGTATTGTTTCCATGTTGTCGATATAGATGTTGTTTTGTGTTATATTTTAACTTATATTGTAAAGTTAGACCATTGTAGAAACCAATTGATTTTGATTTTCGAGCTTAGAATTTTTATTTGTACTCTTGACATTTCAGATAACAATTAATTTGAAAGTAAAAATAAAATAAATGATGAAAAAAATTATTTTGTTACATATTTCAACGTTCCTTAGTGGTTATGAGATTTTTTATATTTATGAGGAAACTACGTACTATATTTCTGTTCGTCAAGGACAGTTAGCATCAGAATGGTTTTGATTGAGCGATGTGAAAAATCGTGTTGATTATTACTTTGGGAGTACGTGTTGTTAATATATGATCTATGTATATCGTTATCGCGTTATCCGTGTAACGCCAAATCCTATCTGTAGCAGTTGGTAGGTATATTGAGCCCAACAATGAGATGAAATAGATAAGGGTCATGTGTAATTGTTCTCTAAAATCAAGGAGTATTTATAGGTAAAAACCATATAGATAATATGTTGCTGTAATATTAACTTGTGTTAAGTTAACTTTAATATTATATGTATATAAAAAATAAGAAGTTTTAATTTCAAAATCTATTGGTTTCTACGTCACATCATTCATGTACACTTGGCACATTATGTTAATATTACATTGTGTTTGTCATATTAATATCATATAGTGCTATATAATTATGTTTTCATGTACATAGTATATTAACTGTAGATGTGTTGCAAATAGTTACATAATCAATTGAAGTTTGTAGATTATTGAATAGTATTTTGTTTGAAACATTTTCAATTGTTATGTGACTAGGATCCGTTTTTATATAATATTTTGTAGAATTTGTACTTGTAGAGAACTGATGAGTTATTAATAGTCTATCATAATGATGAAATTATTTTTATTTATTTAAATATTACCGTGAAATAATATTTTATTTTTTCATTAAGTGTTTTGTTGGATTCTTATTACAAATGCTTCATGAACACTATTTTATATTAATTAATTTCATCAGTTCTCTAGTTCAGTTCAACATATTACGGATAATAATATTCTGTTATTTAATGAATCGAATCAATTAGTGTATTATTGCATGATTTTTTGTCGCTTCATCTAACACAAGAGAAAATTGACTAAATTAAAAAAAAAAAATGAAGAACTGATATTTTTGCTTTTATGTTCCTGTGTTAGTAGAGCCGAAAATTGGGTAATTTATTTCAATTATTATCTTAGTCAATATTCTCATAACGTCGTTTTATAACTAATATTTTAATTGGCATATTGATGTACATTGTTTCAATTTTTCATTTAAATCGATTTTTTTTAAGAATCGATAATTTCGATTGTTGTGCTGTGTGAAGAACCTTTGTACAAGATTTTTATTGCAAAATATTTCAATGTGTTTTTTCACTTTATTTTCATATTTGTACTGTTTACGTGTTATTTGCTAATTAACCATTCGTATAACGTTTGAAAATAGTATCATTCTGAGTACATATTTACTGCTGATGGGAGGCAAATTGCAACAACAGACTACAAAATGTTACGATTTATACCCGTGTATAAGAATATTAATATCTCCGTCGATATTGAAATTTATTATAGAATTGGGACTGACAGCTTAACGTGTCGTTTGAAGCATGGAATTGCTTCTGGGCAATAGCTACTAGTTGTTCACATAACCAAAATACAACCACGATGAGGTTAACTCCTGTAGTTAGGTTACAGGTATACCTAGCATTAGCACAGTTACAGATCCATAAAGCTTGCAATTTGTGAATTACGTGGAGTAACACCCGTATCAGTCTTACATTTTTTTCAGTGTAATTTGCTAATGAAAATCAAATATCCTTTGTGATGTTGTCCTGAATTCAGTTTATTAATACTTCCATGTCATATAAAATAAACTTGCTCCTCGCGCGATTTTTACCACATAGGTAACAATTAACAGGAGAAAAACTATATGTGACTTGACCACTTTTGGCTTAGACAAGAGCGACACATGGCGATCGATTAGTGAAATGTACATACAAATGTAACAAAGTCCTCTATCACAAAATTTAATAGTTTTTTTTATGATGGGCTAGGGTCTGACCGCAAACCCGCCTGATGGAAAGTCATGGACTGGCAGAGTGATCAACTCCTTGGCCGTTCGTATTAGAAATGTGCAATCAAACCATGTTGTTCTGGCAATTGGGATATCTACCAGAAAGGGACTAGGAAAATTAAATCACGTAAATCTTGATTATTTTAAGCATTAAAAGAATAACATTATTTACATGAATGTGCGCTTTTTCTGAGGGGTTCTTCACACACACTTGTTTAAGTAACGCACACGCATCTTGAGGTATGCACACAATTCGTTAGCTAACTTTCAGTTTTAAAAAAATAATCTTTTTATAACCATCACAAAAACTATCTTCGAAATATTCTATATTTTCAAAATTTGTTCACTATATTATGTAGTTTATGCTTATATGATATATATGTTATTATCTATGTGTGGGCATGGCGGAGTGATTTTCATGTGTGTGTGTGTGTGTCCTTTTTGGTGATCTAATTGTGGTTCACAATCAAGAAGATTATTGTTACGATTAGTCCAATTTGTGGAAAGTACACAATTTTTTCTATATTCGTTGATTAAGTATGTAAACTGGACTGAAGTTTTTGGTACTTTGTAGATTGTTTTGATTATAAAAACTAATAATAGTCAGTAATTTATTTACATTGGAGAATTCTTTAAGTATCTCCAATTAAATTGAAATAAATGCTGAATGTTTTATTTTAATACTTCTAAAAATTCTTACATTAGATTTCTAGTTTCCCTTAGCTATGAAGATAGACCCATGTCTTGATTCCGCTAAAGTAGAATATTTATATATTTTTTATTTATCAGTAAAATGTGCAGATACATATAATTATGAATATAATAAAGGCCAGTAAAGAATCGTTAAAAAATAAAATAGTCTATCGCTTATATTTTTTTAACTTTATTTTTTGCATATATATTTTTTGTGAACCACGGGTATTGAAGTCATCTTAATTTTTTTACAATGTGTGTGTTTTTGGTAACTAATATAACCTTCCATTTTACTAAACACTTTCCATTAAAGTTCTTTCTTCATTCATCCTCCCCCTTTTTCACTCTCTCTTCTCTCTCTCTCTCTTGTCTTCCTCCTCTAAGAATCAGTATTTGATTTATTATACCGTGTATATAAAATTAACTATTTGATAATTATACGTGCAAAATCAACATTTATAATTCTATTTATTTATCACAATATCTGATACATATACATTTCAACAAATTAACACAAGTATAATATTTATATAATAATATCATATTATAATATTATATTATGTATTTATTTTATGTACAAAAAGATATAAAATCAATTTCTACTTACTAAAAAGCATATAAATTTTCAACAGTAACAAAACGCAACGTTTTTGAAGGCGTGATGTTTAATCTATGATGTCTTAATGACAATCCATTTTTGAATTCGTGTTTTTAATTAATAATAATTAATGTTGTTAACAAGCGAGCTTTAGGTGTCGCTTGTATTTTTGTGTGCAAACTTTCGATGTGACGCATGCCTTACACTCATGGGTTGTTCCTTTTTAAGCCTTAAAACACTTCACCATTACTATGGCATCGTATGTTTTATGATACACAAGCTTTACTATATTGTGATTGAAGTTGGGTGTAGATATTAGTGGGTAATGATGACCATTCAAAACTGGTTGAAAAATATATGAGCGTTCATACAAAGCATAAAAATAGTAGGATGCATTATGGAGCAGCGTATACAAGAGCGATTTATTCTTTTTCTATTATTTAAAATCAACTACCCATGGGTGTAACTTCCGTTCACTGCAAAATGACATGTAAATAAATTGATCAGTTACCTAATATTTGTACATACGTATGTATTGAAAACTTTAGTATTAGATGAGCATTTATTTTGTTCTACTTTTCTACATGTATTGAATGATGCAGCTAGACGGTATGACACGATATTGATCCATTTTAGTTTTTGGCATCTGCTGGACAAGACCTCGCTAATAACAGGCTACTATGTTCCCATCAGATACTGCGTATATATTCCCTCCACCTAACTGAAGGGTGTCCTATGCCACGATTGCCGAGTTGTTGTCTCCACTCCAGAACACTTCAATAATTATTATTATATTCCATTGTATTACGATATACAGTATTAGCTGTATGTTCATATCTAGACCCCTGAAGCTAACGAGCATTTGGAAAAAACTTGTTTTATACGTACGTGTGTATCAAGTATTATGCAGATTTATGGAATTAAAAAAAAAAAACAACGTGATGTTTACATTTAAATATATATTGGAAGAAATATATACTTGTCATTTTGTAATAAATAATTCTTTATATGCTAAATATGCCTATGATTATAGAACTTGATATTTTTTGCTGCAAAACGTGACAATTGTTTGCACTGTTTGAAATTACATAATTTACTGATATATTAAAAATATATTAATCACTTATGAATAATAATAATAGAGTGAAGAATTCCAGTGTTGACAATGTGTTCGTGCTGCTGCTTAAAATTGTGACATAACTGATCACATGCCGGACTATAGAAGGAAAGACAAAAAAAAATACAAATCGTTGATTCAAAAATGACGAATAAATTACTTATTTCACTTTGTGTACAATATGTAGTTTATAAATTAGAGCGCGTTGCGATTTACGTGAAAAAATACTATCAAAATTTTAAGTAAACCGATTTTAAATAAATAATTAGTTATAAATAAGTGATTGGTTTGAATCTAGTCGATCCTTATGTCGTTGGCGTGTGGTCAGTGCGCATCAGTGCGCGCGGCTAGTGTAGTGCGGTGTGCAGCTGGAGCGCGAGGCGGCGCACAAGCTGCGCTCGGTGGACAAGGCGGCGCGCTTGCTCGGCGCCGACAGTGCGCGCAGACACCCGTCCGCGCGCCGCACGCACCTCGTACGTACCGCCCACCTCTCTACCGTCCGCACTACGATACATGACCGCACGACGATAAGTACATCCACGTCTGTCTTTATCAATTTTAAATGTACATTCCTGTTTTATAACATTTTCAAGGACTAAATTCAATGCCTTTTAGATACCAAATGATTTACATTCTTGAAAACCTGTTCCTTATCACCTCAATATTCCTCAATAAACCATCATTAATGTAATACATATTTACGTTACATGTATTTGTTGTTCGTTGTGATCGGTGCTGGCATATCATGCGACCTTATGCTGGTGTGGTGTAATATTCCATGTAAGTGTGCGTGCATGCGTACGTGCCAGTTTACGTGCGTGATTGCTTAAATTACATAATGCAATATTAGGAAGTTCATTTAACTGTTAAGTGAGCACAACCCTGTAACATTATTTGATTCACAATTTTATTGATTTTATACGATAAAAAAAAATTTTTCTTTAAGTCAGATAATCTACAAAATAAAATGGATTATTACTCCTTCTTATTAACCGTAGTACTCTCGTCACTAACTACAGCGCACGCCCGTCTCGTGCGCGAGTTCGAAGTTAATTGTCCTATTTTATGCCGTTTTTTTAAACGTCACATATCTCCTCGAGTTTGTCAACTATTCAAGCAGTCTCGCTGTATATATATTTATATTTCTATTCAGTATAGTTATTTCGTTGCTTGAACTGTGATTATAACTAACATTAAAATCAATAGGTAATTACTAATATATCTGCACTAAAATTGTTAGTGCTTGTTCAGTACCCTGTAATTGTACTTAGTATCCTGATGCGGTCCTAATACCTAATCACAAAGAAGAATATGAGGGAAGTATACACTTAGATACCTAGGTATATTATAATGTGGTGGGGCCCTTTGTCTAGGATTCGTTACGGAAACAACAACGCTACATTTCGGCCCATAAGCAACTGTGCTCACTATACTATGTTCCAATCAGTGCCGGTGTGGTAGGGAGACACGCCATGAGGTATATATGATCTTGAAACGCATACAGCTTCTGGACATTTCAAAATTGTGGCAAAGAAACATTTAATTAATTTTCCTACAGGTTGTTACTGGAGTACATTATCTTTAAACTTAATTTTCAATTGGTCTTCTTTACAAAATGGTGTCTGATGTTAAACATAAATAAAATTTCTTTAATTCTATGCAGCCGAGGCGTTAATCAGCAGAGGTCAGTGGTAATTTTGGTGACTCAAGGCTTCGATGTTTATTTCTTTAGCAATTTACTACCATTTAATATGTGTACTATCCCAATTTTATTTTAAATTATTTTAAGAGTAACGAATTGTATTTAACACACTATAAAGAACATTAGAGTTTAATATTTCTCCATTAAAATCCTCCACCAAAAACTTTGAAATCTGCTTGTTTATGTTGTACTTATATAAGTTTCCATGCGAGTATGTGTTATATTAAGGAATCTTTTTGTTCTTTGTAAAGTTCTCTTTGTACAGAAATTCATATATGTTTTCGTGATAGCTCGATGATTTCTGAATCTGTGCCAGTTGTAGTTGCAGTAGCTACTGCCAAAAAACTATTTCGCTATATACAATAATCCGGCTATTTCAAAAACACTAAAATGGCATTCTTGAAATGTATGGAAGCTTATGAAAGAATACAAATGTTGTCCCGTACGTGAGCACAGGTGGAGCTGTGCGTGGAGACGCTGGGCGAGGTGGTGACGTTGCTGGCTCGCGACGACGTGGGCCCGGTGGAGGCGGACAGCGCGGAGGTGGCGCGCTGCCTGCTGCCCACCGTGCAGCGCACCGCGGCCGCCATGCTGCGCGACCGGGTGAAGGACGAGCCGTACTCGGTGCCGTCGGATCAACTACTGGTTGGCACACACACGCACACGCACACACACACACACACACACACACACACACACACACACACACACACACACACACACACACACACACACACACACAC
>DWEO01000172.1:0-11144 GCA_018245995.1 Pyrrhopyge telassa croceimargo
ACGAAAGCTTAAAAAATGGAGTAACTTCTCCCGTTTTCCCAACATTTCCCTTCACTGCTCTGCTCCTATTGATTGTACCGTGATGAAAAGTATACTATAACCAGCTCAAGAGTATGAAAAATAATTGTACCAAGTTTCGTTAAAATCCGTCGAGTAGTTTTTGTTTCCATAACGGTTATATAGCCAGACAGACAAAAAATTTTACTGATTGCATTTTTGGAATCAGTATCGATCCTTAATCACCCCCAATAGTTATTTTGGAAATATATTTCATGTACAGAATTGACCTCTCTACAGATTTATTATAAGTATAAATAGAAGATTAAAGACCGCCTCGTTGGTCGTGTTGGTTGCAAACGTGATAGTCGATCTGCAAACACTTTTGTTTTATGAATAGGAGAGCACCACCCACATTTGTATTTTGGATTACATATTACCTAGTAGTTTTCAGAGCAAGTGTGAATAGGCTTTAACTTAAAATGCGCGGTTCATCTTCATCCATTCATCTTAGGACGTGTGTATTTGCGCCTTTCATAATGCGGGTTTGCGGCCAAACGCTAGCTTAACATGTAATAAAAGAATTATATTAGTTGGAATTCATTTAGATTATGTTATATTCCGAAAATAACTTTTTCAAACAAATGACATTCCATTTTCAATTGTCACGTCAACATGACGCGAGTGGCACAATCCGTTCAAGGAATCATTACTCACACTCAAAACGTTAACAGAAAAATCTTATGACAATTCCCTGTTTTAAATGTCACCGTGTATTTTCTTCGAACATCGCAATTATGTATGCTTTCGAATGTCACTGTCGTGGACCGGTTCGTCGTATTTTTACACTAACATATCGATAATTACTCGTGCATGCACGTAAAACTCTTAGGACCACTTCCTCTTTTAAATGTCACGGTGTATTTTCTTAAATTTGCCGCCCTTTGTAACCTAGGTATCGGTTAACAATAAAGAATAAATAAGTACGCACGTTTTCATGGCGATATTTTAGTTTATTGTTATATCGTGTCATTATTTCTAAAATATTTTGATGTTTTTAAATATTGAGGTTGAACAAACTTTTCATAGTATATTATAAAAAAAATTATTATAAAAGTAGGAATACTTTAATATTATTGTTTTTTTCAAATGATATTACCGTGTGGACTATTAGTATGAAACTAAAGTGATTATTTACAACTGTAATTTAGTCCAATAATTCTTCGAGCATCACTGAAAAAAACCTCGTCACGGCTCATAACAATTCCCGAAAATGTTGGCGTGGCTTCAGCCAACGGTTCCTCTGCACTTCAAACGGCTACTTCTTCTGAAAATAATTCGTCTGGATCCAATGCCCACCGCTAAACGATCCATTAAATCCCTTTGAGGTCGGCAGACATCTTAATGACCGTGGGTGGAGACCAAAATATCCGTAATTCGATACGTTTGTTTCGTGCGCTTATTGTTTTGTTTGTTTTGATTTTGTACAAATGTCTAATATTACCTGAGTTCTCAAATTGAAATGACCTATTTAATAAGAGTATATCCTTGGGGTTGAGGTGGTATGCACTTAAGGTTCAATATTAGACCTCCTCCTGTATATTCCTTTTATGAGATCGCTTACAAACGCGTTCCCACCCCGAGGCCTCAGCTCACCTTGTCTTTGATTTCCAAACTGGAACACAACAACTCGTATACTACTCTTTAGCAGATAAAATATGTTCGAAAACTATACTTACACGGGCGATAGTTAAAGAGGGGCGTTTTACACCTTACCAACTGTGTTTTCATTATCTCCGACTTACCTGAGTTTGACAAGTCGTTACCTAACCTTGGAGCAAAGTAATTAACGTTCAATAATACGGCTACAGTACAACGCACAGCTACGCAGATATTTTACATCTAAGGCTTATGTGCTCGTAGAATTCTCTAGTAAATGTTTACAGCGGCAATTAAATTTCATGCCACATTTATTTTCACAGACGATATACCGTTAACAGTTCTACCTGTAAATCTTTAGTTGCTCTTGATATTATCATGTTAGATTGTGACATTTTCTACCTGTTGCCGGTCATATTCCGACAAAACAGCTTTTGAATTGTACCTTTTCATCTACGTAAACATTCGCTGTTATGATCTACCATTATAACACACGAATATGTTATTTATTCGGTAGGAGTAGCCACTAATAAAAAATGTGTACTCGTAATTATAGAATGATTGCCTTAATGAATATGCAGGTGCGCAAAAAACGGATTTAATACGCACGATTAATAAGTAATGAAAATGTCAGTTTAATAAACCGAATTACTAAAAATCTGATAGGTATGTCCCAATCTAATTACTAAAAGTCTAACTTCAATTTCTAGGCAATCTCCGTCTAAACTAATGTACTATAATCTCATATCTGTGTGGCCTATTTCTTGCGTTTCATGTCATTTTCATTGTATTCTTTTTTCGCCGTTCAGCCCATTATGAAACATGTCTGTTAGCTCGGAGGTCGAATCGTCCCTTTTAAGATATTAAGCCGAGATTCCCTTTACGAAGGTCCGAACCCGGGACCCTTTTCAAATAAGCAGCATTGATGAGACGTGTCACTATTTTTGTGCCTTTGATAAGTTTGTGTCCTCAGTTCGCGCGGCGTCCGGCGTTCTAATATGAATGGGAACCAACCGAGGAGATTTATCCAATTGCTCTGCCGTGAAATTCAGCTTAGGGTAATATTTATAGTAGCCACAACAATTATTATGAATCTTATGATTATGATTATAACAAATATTTCATTCAACTTCGTTGTGTTTTAAATAAGTTGGGAAGCAAATAACATCTAAAGGGCTCCAAAGCTAGACAGAGTTTAATTGTCTATATTGCGAACATCAAGTGACATTTAATGAAATTGTAGAGCCGCTGTAGAAATGTAGTGAATAAAATAGTTAAAATATTTCGACTAAATAATAGATCATGCAGATTAAATATAAAGCGGTGAACTACATCAAGAAATTGTATAGTATATGGTGTACATGGTATAATTGTATAATAGTATAGAGTGAAGGCTGTTTCTTAACTAGAAACAAAACACATTGTGCTCATTCAACTGCCAAAATATCACTACTCCAGCGTCGTTTCCGTAACAGTTGGCGTATGTTGCCAAAACGTTTTGTGTTCCCGTTGAAAAGAAACCCTGAAAACTTCTGGAGGGTTTTGCAAACTAGGTCTCAGCGCTGGTAGTTCTGACGTGGTTGCAGGTTCTAAAATGTTTGCTAGTTATACAGCTCTAGTTAATGTTAACCCTTCCCCACCAATTCGATTACATTTATTACAATTTCATATCACATCGTAAAATGCCTGGCGAAATTATGATGAGCGAATCAGATTGTCGAACTAGATGAGGTTTGATTCCCATCTGGCACCAATGTTCTTGTGATTCGTATTCGTAATATTCGTGACTATCGCGATTGTTTGTTTGTGCTAATATGTAAAATTATTTACATAAGTGTGCATATATTTAAAAATATTGATACATACATAATATATGTTTGTTTGTCGGTGATCTGGTCATCATAGTTATTGGCTCTGTCTAAATGGGGATTACTAGCTGCATATGAATTGTCCCAAGAGTTTGTTATGCCGATTATTATAAAGAACACATGTAATATAAAACCAATTATCAAGATATAGGAATATATTGACTACCTCGTTGATCGTGTTGGTCGCAATCGCGACTACCGATCGAGAGGTCCTGGGTTCGATTCCCGGGTCGGGTACTATTTAATTTTTCTAATTTAGATTTTGTAGTAATGGCTCGCATTCTGGATTTGTGCCCGATTTATGGCAATAGGCTCACCACTTACTCCAGAACGGGACCTAAACGTAATTGGTGAAACGTGGGAGTGTAGTACTACACACCTCTGCCTACTTATTCGGAGATTACCGGCGTGATGTTACGTACATAGAAATATATCCGTTTATTGAGATAATAGTGCATTTTATTGAGATAATAGTGCAAGTTATCTTCCATGAAATATGATAGTCGTGAAATACTATGCGACTTTATTTCTGATTCCCCTTAAAAATAAAGGAGATTAAAGTCGCTCACACTTCTACGTGGGATTAATTCCTCAGTCGCGCACCGAGCTTTGCATATTGGTTGAGCGGCCGGATCTGGTCGGATTTGTCGAACGGCCGGCTTTCGCAATGAAACGTGTCATTGTTGGGATTCGAAAACGTGTGTGTCAAACCTCCAAGTGCGATAACGCTGTGTGTAAATTTAAGATCACTGTATAATGTGTTTCTTGCTCATAATCACACAAGACTATGGGAATAAGGAATATGGGATGACGATTTGCGAAAGGCTGCAGGCAGAAGCTGGATGCGGCAAACCGAGGACAGGGCGCAATGGAGCTCTTTGGGGGAGGCCTATGTCCAGCAGTGGACTGAGATAGACTGGTGATGATGATGATTATGATGATGTATAATGTGTATGTGTGTACAAATACATCACACTCTATTTGCAATATTTTGAAGGAGAAAGGATTATAGTTTTTTTCATAGTACATAAATGATAGTAGCTCTCAAGAAGAAGTGGTAAGCAGTTGAAAGTTCGCAACATTTATTTCCTTAAGGCTTATAAGATACATAATGTATATGGCATGCTTTAATGAGGTCGATTTTTGCGTACTCCACAAAAAGTAAGATTCATTGATTTGGTTGTGATAATTTTATATTTCGATTGGTATCTTCGCACATATTTCACAAAAGGTGGATATTTTAAATTGTATGTTGACGAGTGTTTTTATAATAATAGCTTATTAAGATGCAATTATTTAGAAAGGAAAAAAAGAGAAAGGAAAAGTTTATCATTAGATAAAAACAAGTAGGTACTAAAAGAAGAAAACGTAAACGTACTAACAATATGCTATTAGAGTAGGTTCCTTCATTGACGGAATTTGATGGCAATGAGCCCACGATTATGGCAACGTCAACCGAAATTTACCTAAAAATAACGGTAACGAATAGCAACAGAAATTATCCTATAAATAATGGCAACTGAAATTCACCTAAAATACATAATATAATAAGTGAAATAGGAAGCTATAAGTGGCTGTATCGCTCCAGCCCCACGGCCTCGAAGTGACTAGTAACTAGGTACGTTCGTAGCCGTCAAGTCGAAATGAAAATTTACTTACTGTCCTGGCGTCAGACCTACGTTCTGAGTTAACAACATCACGTTATACGACGAGGCGGCAGCGTAACGTCGATATAGATTTTCCTTCAACATTCACTAAGTGAATCATGGAAAACCATTAAACAATTCCCCTAATGGAAAGTCGTATTAATAATAAGGTCTTGGCACTTGCCTCAGAAAAAGTACCAAAACTAATTAAGATGAAATAATCGCAAGACTTCTAGGCCTGATTTATTGCTTGAATAGTAGAGATTATGTTTTGTAATGATACGTTTTTATAAGTACCGTACGTTCACCTTTTTTATGAATATATTTATAACGAAACTCCATACATTACACAAATGCCAACTATTGATATTTTTTATGTAATTTCGGTGGTTACCTGGATTTATTATTGACGCAGCTGCCCTCGAATTTTGTATCCAAGAGCCTGCTTTCGGACGAACTGATTTCGATGACTATGGCGAACATTTACCAAACTGTATTCTCACACCTAACCTAACCCCCCCCGCTGTTTCTAACGCCACGAATTTGCATCGCTCTACTGTAAAAATCTAAAGTGTGGTATTTTTTGACCAAACCATTAGGTGTGTGGTATTGTTGAATGCGTCTCAGTAAGACGCGTCTCACAGTGCTATTCGTGGAAAATTTGAGTGAAAACTGAACGAGAAAAGTGCGAAAAACTGAAAATTGACACTTTTTGAAACTTTCAAACACAAACGCTGGGCAAACGAGATCTATAAGCCCCAGTTTTTCAACTGTAGAAAGAAGCGGAATCACAAGCTCTTTCCCTGGACACCACTGCCGCACTTCTGCGGTGAAGGACGGGGGTTCTGGAACCGAAAAACGCCAAACCACGTGGCACGTGGTTTCGGAACCAGAGCTGTGCGACGAAATTGAAAAGGACACCTGGATAGGTGCCCAAGAGTGGATCCTAAGACATTTTACAGCACCTCGAAATTCAAAAGGGAAGTCCCCTTTTTTGAATTTACAAAATCGAAGAAACTTGTGACAGCCCTACAGAAAAATTTCAAGCGGCAGCCCTATAATATTATTGACTCAAAAAATAGTGTGTAGTTAAAGAAATAAAAGTGTCTTTGTGCCATAATTTTAGACGCAATAGTTCCGGAGATATTAAAGTTTTAATTATTAAAAATTCAGGGGTTGAAGAATCAACCCCTAAAAATTGTGAAAAAAAAGCACACGTAAGTAATAAGCCGTTCACCCTTTTAACTACAAAAAATTAGCCGTAAAGGTATAATATTTGGCTTAAAATCATAAAATAAACTCAAAAATAGCCTAAAAATTTGTTTACATTATTTACATTATTATAACGTTCAAATCAATCTTTAGAAATAACAGTTGGTTAATTAAACTAAGAAGAACAAAACTTCAACCTGTCTAGTGTAAACGAATACCTAATATAGTATTAAAATCTCTTCTAAAATTCTCAAATTATAAGCAACCATTTTAGACAAATTAGATGTCACAAGTGTTATAAGGTGTTTTATTATTATATAGACTATCCTACTTAAAAACTAAGGTGTAGTTAGAATTAAAAACAATATATTATAAGGTAAGAGTCTTATAAGTTATCGTACATCCTAATAGTATTACATACATATCCTCACGCCGGGACCTAGCGGGGTGGGCGGAGGGCACAGAGTGTCAAATATAATAGTATTAAAATAGTGCATAAGCTATAAGTTAAAATGGAAAATAACACTCTATAGTATATGTGTGGATGTACATATGTTTAGTTGTATAGATCAACATCTTTATAATTAAATAATAGTTCATAAAATATAACCTAGAGTGAAACCAATTATTTTAAAACTAACCAAAAAATTGTTTACACTATTAACATTATTAAAACGTTAAAATAATCTCTAGAAATAACAGACTGGCTAATATAGCTGAAGAGAAAAAATTTTAAAAACTGTCTATTGTAAACGATTGAAATCTATTCTAAATTTCTTAAATTATATGCTACCATTTTAGCCAAATAGATGTTATAAATATTACAAGATATCATTATATAGACTGATCCTACTGTTAAGGACTAAGGTGTATTTAGATTAAAAACAATACATTATAAGGCAAGAACTTTAAGTTATCAAACCTCCCAATAGGAAATATTTACTTTAAAAATAACATTTGACTATTTTCTTTGTTTCTTAGAAACCAGTGCTAACATCACAAATACACAAGTATACTGTAAATTATATTAGTAATAACATTGTATATGAGTAAAAGCCAATAAACATTACTTATAATAAATTGATATTGTATACCATACCATATTAGAAGTTCATATCAGTCTGTATATATATATAAGTATATATTGTCTATGTCTATATTTTCAATCTAATAATCTTATTGTATGTGTTTGTAAATATTGACATAAATTTGCTTAGTTTTTTGACTAGCAAAATAGTACAAGCAAAACACACACACTGTACAAATTGAGATCTGTAAACTTGACAAAGTTAATACAAAACAAAACAAGATTATAAACTAGTATTAAAGCTATATTTATAAGTTAGATTCATAAGCCACCCTGTAGGTATATTATTGTAATATAAGATACAAGAACTGTATGACTATTAAACAGTAAATAAAAATTTGTAAACCATAAATTAAGTATACATACTATAAGATCTCAACTTATATAAAAGTTGGAACTGAAAATAAGTAGTAACTAAATAAATCTAACTTGACTTTATTAAATAACACATATTGAATACAAACTGTAAATAGTGTGGCTTAAGTGCATACATATACATATCCTCACGCCGGATCCCTGGCGGGGTGGGCGGAGGGCACAGAGTGTCAAATATAATAGTATTAAAATAATTTATAAGTTATAAGTTTAAATGGGAAATGACATTCTGTAGTATATGTGTGGATGTATAGTCGTACAGTTGCATAGATCAACACTTCAATAGCATTAAATAATAGTTCATAAGTTATAACCTAGAGCGGAAAAACATTGTATAGTATATGTGTGGATGTATGGATCACCTGTACACCAAGTAAGTGTACAGTATTATATTGCATTGTACTGTACATTACCAAATACAATACATTCATAAATAATAAATATTAAACATTAATCATAGTATTAAAAGTACCTAAATACAAAATTATTTTAAGAAAAAATAGTTATAAGATAAGTAAAATTACCAGTCAATAAGACTGAGTTCGGCTATACTTACCTATTTCAATTACTTCACTTAATTCCCCTTTTACTATTATTCAGTTTGGAATAAATACTCATATATGTATTACCAGTGAGAATCAAACTTTTATATTTATTAAATTAGTAAATAATATCAAAACAGAATAGATTATAAGTAGTGATAATTTTGTAAATTCTCTGTATAATATTTGTTCAGTAATAGTTGATCAATAAATACTTATTTCAAGAACGTGTACAGGTAGTCCAAAAAAGCATACAGTAAACACATAAACACACATGATCTTATCGAATATAAGCTAAATAGAGTGCCATATAGCAGTTTAAACTGCAACACTGTCTTATATTAAAAAGTGGTGTCTACCAGGTTATAAAAATAATATATTATATATATATATATATATATATAAGATCTTATATAATATACGGTTGTCAGTTACAGATTCAAGTGTAAATAATAAATACATCATAACTTTTGACTTTTGACAAGTGTCTTAAACACAAATTGACTATTGTACTTTATACATTATACCTACAATAGTTCATATTGTATTGTTTATTCTAACACTAAGTTTATATTTATATTTCTAAACCCTATTATATAGTTATAAGAAGACATATTACATAGTTTATAGACCAGCAAAGTAGAAAGACTAAACACACTGTACAAATATTGAAGTTTACATTAAAGAACTTAAACAGTAATCTAAGCACAGTGTTGTACTTATATACAAATATTATATCAAATTTAATAATCTATTTACACTCTTCTATTAATTCTTTTATTCTACTATTATTACTCTTTCTTTTATATTTTGAGACCTACGCCTGTTAAGTTTTTTGACTAACAGGCCTAATTTAAGAATAGACTTACCTGAGGTATTATAGGTATAAATCAAAATTTTAATTACTGACGTTCAGCTCCCCCATGATCCGTACACCAGCCAAATCCACAAAAATGGAAAAAAGCCCCAGGAACACCACGACATCTCCAAAGCAGACAGAGACAGCAGGACCGTCTCCTAAAAGTATAAATGAGACCTCACAGGTGAGGAAGAGCATAGGAGAATGGGAGATAAAGGGCCCTGGGAGAGGACAAGTAACAACCGCTCCCCCAATAAACATAGGTCTGAACCCGGCGGCTCCCCGGGGGCCGAAGGAAAAGATAGTGGCACCCCAGGGAAATAAGGAGGTGACACTGAGAAGCTCCACGGAAGCCTCTGGGGAGCCTTCGGGAACAGACAAGGAGCAATCAAAGCCCATCGACAGGGTGAGCCAGGCCAGAGACTGGCTTAAAAAGGCGAAGACTCACTTAAGTGAGTCTCGAAACCTCAAGACAGACCTTAAGGCCGGGATCACCCTGGCGTTGGAGGAGATGTACAAGCTTGTAAAGGACGAGGCAGCAGAAAAGAAGAAAGGGATCAAAACGAAAAAAGACGGGACATTTATAATAAAAGAAAAAAGTGAAAAGGGGACAAACACAACAGGTGAGGATTCCAGCACAGGAATAATTAAAATGCTGGAATACCAAACCAAAAAACTCGAAGAAACTCACCTGGAATTGAGCAAGATGAGGGAGGACATTGTGACCCTGCGCACCACCCAATCAACACAGCCAAACATGTCCTACGCCGAAGCAGTAACATCAACTGCCAAACAGACAAATAGAGGGACGACTTTGCATTCTATTTTAATCGCATCGAAAAATGAAAACGACACAGGCGAAGAGGTAATAGATAAGGTAAGGAAAGCTGTCAACGCCAAAGATGGTTGGGTTAAAATCGATAGAGTGCGCAAGGTCAGGGATAGGAAGGTAATAGTGGGCTGTAGGACCAAAGAGGACACAGAAAAGATCAAGGAGCGGCTTAGAAGTGTGGAAGGTCACCTGCATGTCGAGGAGGTGAAGAACCAAGATCCCATGTTGGTTCTCAGGGACGTGTTATCAATACACAGTGATGAAGACATCCTCATGGCCCTGAGAAATCAAAATGGGACGGTGTTTCGCGGCCTCGACAAGCAGGACGACAGGGTGGACATTAGATATAGAAGGAGAACCAGAAATCCCCACACAAGACACATTGTGGTCAGGGTTTCTCCAACAATATATAACAGAATATTGCACATTGGAGCTGTCCACATAGATATGCAGCGGGTGAGGGTGGCCGACCAATCGCCCCTGGTACAATGTTCCATGTGCCTGGGGTACGGCCACGGAAGGCGCTTCTGCAAAGAAGTCGAACCGAAGTGCAGCCACTGTGGTGGGCTACATCTCAAAGAGAAATGCCCAGACTGGCTAATAGGAGCGCCTTCCTGCTGCGTAAATTGCAATAGTGCAAAGTTGGAGAACACTGGCCACAACGCCTTCAGTGAGCAGTGCCCAATAAGAAGAAGGTGGGAGGCACTAGCTAGGGCCAAAGTAGCATATTGCTAAGGTGGCCCCCAGCCGCTCCAGGGCAGGCAACCCCACCGGAGGATATGCAGTAGCCCAGGCAAATCTACAAAGAAAGGAACTAGCGACCAACGAACTATTGGTAGAAGCTAGAGACAGGAAAATTGCAGTCGCGCTGGTCCAGGAACCTTATGTGGGCGGGGTGAGAAGGATGAAGGACTACCGTGGGACGAGAGTCTACCAGAGCGCGGCAGTAGGAGATGGGACTGTGAAGGCAGCCATAGTAGTCTTTGATGACGACTTGGATGTCTTCCAGTGCCCGAAACTCACTAACAACAATATTGTTGTAGTGAGGATCCGAACCTGCGCCTGGG
>DWEO01000173.1:0-11142 GCA_018245995.1 Pyrrhopyge telassa croceimargo
CCAAGATGTGCAGGTTTCCTCACGATGTTTTCCTTCACCGTTATAGCAAGTGATATTTAAACTTAAAACGCACATTATTAAAGAGGTGCGCGCCAAGGATTTGAACCCGAAAACTAATATATTTTGTTTTAGGAATCCGAAGATAGCGAGCAAAAAGGAACCCAGCATATTTCGAAGTGAAACATCTTTTGCAATGTCACTGTAACTGGCTGTGTTGAAAAAGTACTCTTGTGTCACACGTGAAGTACTCAATCTCAGACAGTGGGTGCTATGTATAATTATAATTTTTCCACTCTGAATGAATTTGTCGTTTATTCGTTCAGTCTGTCTGAATTTTCCACAGAATATTGTCGTTATACTTTTCTGATCAATATTAGGCATATTTCCTCAATTTGTGCCTTCCACATATTTACTATACCCTGCAGGTAACGCTTGCGGTTATGATGATTGCCAAAGTAGGGCCTAGCTCAGATTTTAAACAGGGTTTCTTTGAGAATAGGGCCAGTGTTTTAAGTACAATATTAGGTGAATTATGACATTTTCCACTGAAAACCACAACAAATGCGACAAAATACCACAAATTTTTTTTTCCGCATAAAAATACTGCATTAAATTATTATCTATGAAATATCCAGACTCCGAGCCACTACTAGAAAATTCAACTAGAAAATCTAACTTAGATTCTAAGTTAGAAAACTCCACTAGTACCCGACAGACGTAATGTTACGTTCATTAGATCAGAATACTTTACTCCTGGAATACTACGCATTCGCAATTATTTAATTGCAATCCACCATTTCGACAAAAATCGAAACGAAAGTACCGTTAAAAGTAATTACGGAGAAACAATTAGTTATTTTATGCCAGTTATGAGAATGATAACGCTAAGAGCGCGATAGGTACCGTTCGTTCAAAAATATGTATACTGTTCAAAGTGTTTAGAGGAGACAAAATAACAACAAACGATTCCGAATGAAATAATCCGTTTAATGAATTGTGAGCTAATTCAGAGTCTAGGTGTAGACCAGGTCTTTGACACCAACAAATGTGATGTAACTGAACAATTCCAAATAGCGCAAACACAGCATAAATATTTGTTATTTTTATATGGAGACACTGTATATTAAAGAATACAAAGCAAGGTAAGAAGCTATACGAAATAACTTACAAATAAAAAGTTTGTAATAAAAGAGAATCACTTGACGCAAGAACTGATTCGTATCTCTTCTTAAAACAGTTTCAAGGCGGACTGCTTTAAAGTTTGTAGCAAATCTATAAAAGTACCAAATGGTTCTTTTGTTCAGTAATTGACGAGGAAAATTATAAAGATACCGGTAACAATCCACGTTTTGTTAGTCTTCCTGGTAAAAGAGAATACGTTTAATTTGACATATCAAATCAATGTTAGTTTTAGGTATAAATGTAAGGACAATATTTTTGTAGTTTAACATTACTTTACGACTACGTACTACGTAACTCCTTCAGCATAGACTATACAAAACATCCTTACAAAACACACTAACCAGCACAAAAAAAAATCTAGTAGATTCTACATTTCTATCTCGTAATACTAGCCAAATATCGACTTTGATATAATCGCACCTAACGCCAGCTCAGGCCATAATCTTCCCGGATTTGTATATTCATTACCCACAAAAGTTGCGAATGAATTAAAACGGATAAAACTTCGAAGAGGGCTATAAAGTTGGATGGATTTTTCCTCGACTGTATCGGAATATTGCTTCCGGACGATTTGCAAAATCGACGGACGATGAGCAAATTTGAGTGGTATTACGTTTTACTCTTCGCTTACCGGCAAATATTTGAAGATATTTCACTCGAAACGAAGAGAAATTTTAAAAATATCCATGCAAAAACACCAACCGGTGAAGCTTGATGTGCGGCTGGGTTCAGCTAAAATTTCAGTTCTTTTAATATTTCTCATAGTTTAAGGTCTCATGGGCACACGCTCATACACACACGCATGCAAAATAGATAGTAATACTTCTTTCGCCTATCTGCTTGCTCAGATATGGTTCCGGGGCTGTACTTGTAATAAAAAAACGTAACATGACGCCTGTAATCCCCGTAAAGGTAGGCATAGGAAAGTGGTGCACTTCCACGTGTCCCTAGTTACGTTTACATCCTATTATGGAATAGGTTGACTGCCTCATTGGTCGTGTTAGTTGCAAGCGCGACTGCGGATCGAGAGGTCCTGGGTTCGATTACTATTAGATTTTTCTAATTTAGATTTTCTAGTAATGACTATGGTTTCTAGTAGTGATATATTGTTCACTATCTACTCCATAATGGGACCTAAACGTAACTTGTGAAACATGAGAGTATAGTACTATCCTCCTCTACCTACCTCTTCGGCTTTTAGAGGCGTGATGATAGACTTATTATTAATCAAGGTGACATAGGATATAACACGGTTGCGTAAAATCTGTCAATTCACTCTTATCTTGTACAATTCCTAGTTGCAATCAGGAATCGGGAAAAATGTACTTTAGCGCGCAGTCTGCAGCAGAAACGAAAAAAACGCTTGATCCGGCACAAAGAAGTGTCTACAAGTTGTAGAAGGGCAGCCTGCAAACGTCTAGACATTTGAAGGTAGAATACAATTGGAGAAAAAGGTTATACAAATACTATTAATACTAGCCAAAATGTATCTGACAGAAAAAGTTTTGCTTATGCAAATAATCTCGTGAACACAAAAATTTTGCATTTAGTAACCGCAGACAGGCAGTCCAATGTTATTTACATACATCATATAAAGTAACTAGTGGTCACACGAGTAGAGCAATATTTAATTTTAACGCGAAATGAAAATCTTGCCCACCTCCGCCACAATCCGTTGTAAAGCTTATAAATCCGATTTGTACCGGAATTGATATCCGTCATCCGGAACTGAAAAGCTGTTTATACGCGCGCTGGTTGGCCGTGAAATTGAATATGTCCGCTGGAGTCGGACGGCCGCCGAATGAAACGGCTTCAGTAATGCTCAAGTCAAGATATAAATATTTTGGAAAAGACATATAGAACGACACAAAGAAAGCTGATAAACGTAACAACACGCCTGTAATCCTCGAAGAGGTGAGCAGAGGCGTGTGGTACACTTCCACCTTTCAACAGTTACGTTTTCGTCTGATTATGAAATAGGAACTACGCCTGTTACCATACACCGGGCAGGAATAAAGTAAGGGAAGATAAGGTAAAATATAAATGAATTAAAAATATTGATAGAGTAATACAGAAAAATATAGGCAAGAAAGCATATTATTGGTTTTATAAGTCTTACGCGTCGCCCGGACAGCTCATGGATCGTTAAATCTATATTGACCAGACGTCAGACCCAGCTCTTGTCTCTAAGCAATGATTGTTGTACCTGACGGCATATCTCGTTTCGCCAACAAGACAATATCATCCAGTCAGACTGTATGTAAATTTATGCAGGTGCGTAAGGATAAAGATATTTGGCACTCTGATAGACTGCCTCGTTGGTCGAGTGGTTGCGAGCGCCGACTCGACTGCCGATCGAGAGGTCCTGGGTTCGATTCCCGGGTCGAGTACTATTAGATTTTTCTAAAAATTAGATTTTCTAGTAGTCGCTCGGAGTCTGGATAAGTGCACTATATGGCAATAGGCTCACCACCTACTCCATAATGGGACCGAAAAAGTAACTGGTGAAACGTGGGAGTGTAGTACTACACTCCTCTGCCTACCTCTTCGGGGATTACAAGAGTGACTTTACTTTTTTTTGTTACTTTTTATGATCCGCCTTATAAAAAAAGCAATCGTATCACCTGTAATCCAAGAAGAGGTAAACAGAGGAGTGCAGAAGGTATTCTTCTAAGTTCCACCAGTTACGTTTGCGTTCCACCATGAAATAGAAGTTAAAGCTATCGCAATATACCCGACAAATCCAAACATCCAACGGAGACAAATCCAAAATCCAATAGTACTTAACACGAGATTTGGATCCAGGACCTCTCGACCAGTAGTCAGGCTTACAACCACAGGACCAACGAGGTAGCCAGCATGAGGCGGACAACAGTACGAAAAAAGTACCCGATCGTAAAACAAAGTTAATATAATCCGCCTGATAGACGTAGCAGTCAATCGCAACATCATCAGTAGCATCACGGCTGTAATCCCCGAACAGGTAGGCAGAGGAGTGTAATACAACACTTCCACGGTTCACCTGTTACTTTTAGGTCTCATTATGGGCAGTAATCCAGACTCCGACCCACTACTAAAAAATCTAAATTAGAAAAATCTAATAGTACTCGACCCGTGAATCGAACCCAGGACCTCTCGATCGGCAGTCGCGCTCACAACCACTCGACCAACGAGGCAGTCAACTGCATTGCCTATGGTTTAAAAAGGGGGAGTGAAGTTGATAGTCCACACTTAATTATTACCGTTACACTTGGAATTAAGTAAGATTTAACTTACAGGTTACATTTTATTGGTGAAATGATCATCTATCCATGTATCGCTCTACAGCAGGATGCAGGTCTCGACTTAGAATGGGAATGTTAAGGCCATAGTGTGCGGCGCTGGGCAAATGCGGTTTGATAAACAGAATTGGGTCAATACCCAGTAGTTTACGCTGTAAATGTATGACTTAAGCACCACAAAATTCTCCAGCGTAAAGCTGACCATTTCAGCTGTCAATAAAAGTTAGCATCATCAAACGAACAAAGCGTGTATATCAATTAGTAACTCTACATTTTCTAACTCGTCCACTGTAAAATGGTACGTAAACACAAAGTGAACATACAACTTTGATGCTCTAACTAGGCCTGTATTGTACAGATGTAAAGCACCAGGATACATGAGCCATATTGGATGTCAAGGTCTGTTTTTGTCGGGTAAATTGCGAGCAACTTTAACAAAGCGTTCGGTACACGTGTACGTAGAGACGACTCTATACTTACCTAGCGCGAAATAAAATTATATTTCTGGTAGATATTTTTTTTAAATGTACGTCTATGTTTGATAAGACTATATTATGAGCAGATGTCTATATATAAATATATTATTTACGATGAAAAAAGTAAAGTGACTTCAAATAATGATTATTATTGTGGGGTAGGCAGAGAGCACTTAGTATCAAATATCCATTTCCTTACAGACCTGCCGTGCTTCTGTCACATGTCAAATTCCTAATAAGTCAATAAAGATAGAGCATTTATATTATGTAGTTTATGTTCAACAGCGGTAATAGTACAACAAACATGTCTAGCAAGATACAAGTAGAGTTTCTCGCAGACTTCGCAGCGCTCGTAAACAGCACATAGCGGAGCTCGAAAGTTAAAACGACATCGTAAACACGTATAGCCATTCGGGGCCAATGGCGTATTCAAATGCATTGGTGGGATCGCGCTGCGTATTTACGGCAATCGGTGTGCTAATCGCGCTACAGTCCGAATGGAAACTGATTAGCGGGCGATGAATAGGCGATGTGTGCGAGGGCGCCGCGGCCGCTGGCGAGGCCGACGAGACCGACAAAGGCACGCCATCCGCAGACAATCCGCCTAGTATCGATCTCCCGCGACCCTTCGAACGAACGCCGAGCCTAGCACAATGCTCGGCTCTTTATTATAGCATCTCACATTGTTGTCATTGTTATTATTATGATTCTTTACCGCTTTCCATTGTCGGTCGGCGTTGTGGCGGTGCTTTTTCACGGCCCGCGTTTAGTCTGGGCACCGGGAGCGCGACGCTCGCACGCTTAGTCGCGGAAAACGTGTTTTCCATGCGGAAATTTTGGTGGTTTCGTGCTATTTGTCGTGCTGCGCGATGCGCGCGCAGACGGCTGGTCTGTGTTCAACCTGAGCGCGGGAACCGCGAGTCAGCTGATTGTCAAACTTCAAAACAATCGGCTGAAACGCGTGGGAGCGACGATGCGGCCGTCGGGAAGTGTGTGTGTTTAAGGACAATGTTTAGAAAAAAAACCATGTATTAAGTAGTTCCAGTTTATCTTATTAGTTTCTTATACTAGAAATCTTAATGGAACGTAAGTTAATGGTGTGTTTATATGTCTATATGATATTGTAACTTAAGAATGGTAAAGTTAGCGAAGATGCGAAGATGTAAGTACCTACACTGTGTAGGTACTTACTTAAAATCTAAGCAGTTCAGAAATAATTGTTGTTATCTATACATTATTTATATCTATACATATAGTACGCAAGTACCTAAGTATAATATTTTCATATCATTCATTTACAAAACGTTATAAAGCTCCATATTTTAAAGTTATGAAAAAGTATGCTTTAACGGAATTATGTTTTAAAAAATTTAAAAAATACCGATATGGTTTTAGTGTTTTATTATAACTGTAATAAATAAAGAAGAACCATGTCAGATCTGTGGATATTTGGCTCTCGGTGCTTTCTGCCTACCTCGTAAAGGACCTGACGTAACGTTTTAATAATGATAAACAATTATACAGAAGAACTATGCATGATAATTGTATTTAAAAATACATACTATACATTCACAAATTTAAGCATTTTAAAACTTAATTGCTTTTAAAAAATTCTTTGAAATAGGTCCTAAAAACGAACAATCACTTTTTAAATGAAAAATACATATAGACATACTTTGATGAAACTCACATTTGACCTTTCAAGTTCAATCCAATGTCTCAGTAAACAGCGATAGCATACGATGAAGATGTTTGTGAATAGAACAAATCGTTTCGTCTACTTCAAGAACTTGCTATATCGCAACACAGAAGCGAATAAAATTGAGACATTTTTTGTAAAGAGAAAAGCACTTTTTTCAATGAATGAAGAATGGCAATACATTGCATAAAGATATGTAGATATGTATCTATGTACTTTTTTTAATAGAAGACCTGAGCCTTCTCAATCAGGAGACTCGTACACAAAATCTCATTTTGCCTACATACATATCCTCACGCCAGGTCCCTTACGGGGTAGGCAGAGAGCACGGAGTGCCAAACATCATATCCTTACAGACAATTTTTTTAATTTTATGACTATGACAATCCTCATTTGTCCTCACTGTCAAATCTACTCAATATTTGTTAATTAGCTGATCTCACTGATGAAACCTGAAACAGTCAATTGTTTTAACAGTAAATGGCAATCTTTATTAAAACTAGATAGTTTTGTTAATAGTACTGCAGTTTATTGATTCTAAAATTATGACCAATTTGTTTAATAGTCGATTACAATTCTAAAAATATTTAGGTATAAGGAATGCCTTTATCCAGCGATCCACTAAACAACCACCTTCAGTTTGATGCGACCCAGTCAACTAGGATGGAGCCTTTTCATCCAAATAAAATATAAGTAAAATAAACATGGTTAAAAATGGCAGCTAGCTGTATTACAAAATCGTCACTTAATAGCCCTACGCTTGTGGTCCAACAAGAGAATTTAACATTTAACTATGAACAAATCGTATAATTGGCGTGTATCAGTGTATAACCACAAGCGTTATTGGGTGGTAATTTTCCACTAACAATTTGAATTCTAGCTGGGGTAACAACCTAACCGACAACGGTAACGCTGATAATCAAACGATACAATAATTTATAGGGATTAGCATACTGATTTTTTTGCCAACGCGGCAGCATTTTATAATAATATTAACTATAGCTGTTTTAGTCACATTATATATAATGCGTATTTTACTTAATATCGTTAAACAGTTTATAAGCAACATAATTTCATATAATGATTTTCAAACATGATATAGTTTCAAATACATTCGAAATTCAAACACAACTGGGGAAACGCGGGAGTGTAGTAAAATGGAGTGTAGTACACGGATGTGTACCTACTACACTCCTCTGCTTACCTGTTTAGGAATTATAGGCGAGATATTACGTATTTTTTTCGAAATTCGAAGTCGTACTCCTATCTGGCTATTCTAGATTATTGACTGAAGTCAATTTCGGTTCCAAATACAACGAATATTCTTTTGAAACGTACTTAGTTTACATAGGAACGCGACAATCACATGTTATTACCTATAGGCATTCAAATAACGTAGATAAATCCACGTCATTATTATATAAAAAAAGCGAACTTATACTTGAGCGTAAATTGATTGGAGTCCATCAATTATTGTTGCGAAGGAATACAAACATTTCAACAAATATCCCTAAACAATATCTACATATCTTAAATGATTCAATTTAGGCGATCCCTTTATGGAAATTCAAATGTCGAATGCCCCAATTTCATACACCTCCCATACATGAAGGTTCTATTGAATCATTCCTATTCTAAAGCTAAGTACCCACGTGCGGACATGCTACTATTTAATTTGCGGACGGCTCGCTCCAAGATAGGCCTGATGAGACGGAGACAGCGGCCGGAAGCCCACCCCGTCCGGCCGGGTCGGACGGCCCCCCTGGACACAGATAATGTACACTAGGCCTATTCAAGTGTGACGACTCTGGTATTAAAATGTCGGCGAGCTGAAAACTTTTGCGCGAACAGAAACATAACTTTCGCGATGAAATTTTTGATGTGGATTTAGAATTGGATCGTAATATTATAGTCTGTATTTTCAACGCATGTTCATTAAACCAGTACCTACTGCGATTACATAATTCGTCAACAACAATTTTATTTCTTGATCATTGTATTTTAAAATTAGCACATTACATGCATACATATTTTCACGCCATGTCTATGACGGGGTAGGCGGAGAACACCGAGTGCCAAATATATCTCCTTCTATACCATATTCTGATAATATCCTTATTCTTACATTATAGGTACTAGATTAAGTTTTGTACTAGTTTAGTACGAATGTTTGTGACTGGCTATATAGCTCGTAGATTTAAAAAAAATTACGAGTAATATAGAGTAGGCAATTTGGCGTGCAGCTCTAAATGTTCTTTCGTCTATACGAACTTCGACAGAGGGTGGCCTCCCTCGCAAGGAGAGATGATGATAGCTTGCTCTTACGTGTGCGGTCTTGTTTGTGTCCAGTCGGCTCGAGTCCTGCCTAATATTGGGCTTTCATTATGATGAACGGCCTGCGTAATTTCCGACTTGTGAGTAATAAACTATCAAATAATTATATCTACCTGGAAATGACTACATTAATTTATACATATTTTCTAATATATATAATACATTCTAATACTAAAATGTAGGTACCTACAGATTTGAATTTTCGATGACAGATAAATGGACTTTATATATGGAAAAAATAAATACCCTTACTAAATTTAACTACAAATTTTATGTGCTAGTTGTACTTGTACTGATAAATAATAGAATATCTTAATGCCTTTTTTAGAATTCTAATCTAGTTGTTTAGAAAACAGTGCCAAAAGAAACAGTGTTTTCTAAAGAAATATAATTTGTTTAGAAAACAATGTTAGAGCTGTTTGCAACGGCATTATGTAAAATAAAAATTACAATGAACTGATAATCGAAAATTCAAACGATGTTCGCGCCAACAATACACCGCGGCCATATTGCGGAATGGCGTCACCTCAGTGTTGCCAGGCGCGATAATTATTAATTTGCAGCGCACACCCAACCGCCACTCGCGGTTGTCATTAGTGACACCTCGCGCCAATTAGGACGTTCGGAGTGTTTGATACTTGCTTTTTATTTAACACAAGCATTACACCGGCAATTATTAAATGAATTCCGATGCGTAAGGCTTGTAGTGGTTCTCACTTATACAGAGGTGTGAGAGGATTTTATTTCTGTAGTGCTCGACTGCTCGATATTTTCATTGCTGGCAATAAATTGTCGTCGAGTGCAAATGTTAATTTGATTGTTTTATTCGCGAATGCTTCCTTTATGTTGGTACTAAATAAAAGAGCTGTGTGAATAACAGATTCGTGGTGGTTAATAAATGTATTTCTAGTCAAATATACAAAAATTACATTATGTGCTAAAAATCTGGACAGTATATTAGAAATTCGTCATCATCATCAGCCTATTACAGTGTACTGCTGGACATAGGTGTCTTCTGAGGGGTTATGCCCATAATCCCCACGCTGGGGCATGCGGGTTGGGCTTCGCAGAGTACAACTTCTCGCACCGCCTACGCTGCTGCCCTCAAGCGGTCAAAGTATTTGACTATGCCTAGGCAGGCCGCGCCATGCCCCGGCCATCTTAGGCATTACGTATGTATTAATAATCCTCATGATATGTAACAAAAATATGTCATAACTTATTTTTATACAAAACAACAACCTCTTTAATTATAGAGTACGTATTATAAATTTTGAATAAGATTTAGTTAAGTACGCAATTTTTATATTAAATACATACATACATACATATCCTCACGCCAGGTCCTAGGGGTAGGCAGAGGCCATGGAGTGCCAAATATCTCTATCCTTACAGACCTGCCGTGATTCTTTACATTCATCACTATCTTCATACTTGCACGCCGGTTTCGGAGACTTTAACTCACCCATCATATTTAATACCTAATATTTTCAATGAACAATTTTAGATACAACTTTGGAGCAACTCGCGACTTTGGAATAACTTTTTTGTTACATGTGATATGGTAATTAAAATACGAATTTAGGTAAATGCTATCTACATGGAAAACAAACGAGCAGCAATATCCAAAGAATAGCACACATGACAGCATAGCATAACGCAGGATTAATTAAATTGAGATCGCAAACTGCCGGCTGGCACGGCAACCGGCGTGAAGCCGTTTCACGCTCTAACAATTTTGTGGAGAATGGACCTAACCCATCTCGACTGATACTGCATGAATATACCTACCTACATACCTACATATACATAGTTATTTATGTAGCTACACCCAGATATAGGTACACATTTGTTATAAATCCGTCAGCATTCAGCTCTTTAGCACCAGTACGGATAATAGTGTGTGTCAAACGTAAGACTATCGTCCACCGATGAAGGCACCTCCTGCAATTACGGTTACTAGATAGTTTTTGTTATAAAATTGAATGTTATAATAAATTACCTAAAAATTTTGATTTATACCTAATACTTTTAAGACAAAATTGACCAAATGGCTAGTAAATAAAAGTTTTTATACCACAACTGAATATTTAGAGATGAGAAAAATTGACATAAGTTTAAATATTTAAAAAAAACATTTGATAAAAAAAAAGAAAAAAGTAACTTCACG